>RJWT010024345.1:0-16504 GCA_004365215.1 Cuniculus paca | reverse complement strand
GCATTAAATTTTCCTTGAATTTCTTGTAGAATTCAGCTGTGAATCCATCAGGACTTGAACTTTTCTTGGTTTGGTTAATTACATTTTCAATTTCATTAACTGAAATTGGGTTATTCAGTAGTTTTATATCTTCTTGATCCAGCTTTGGTAATTGATATATTTCTAGAAATCTGTCCATTTCTTCTGTGTTATCAAACCTATGAGAGCAGAGATTTTCAAGGCAGGTATTGATGATCTTCTGTTTTTTCACAGGGTCTATAGTGATTTCACCTTTTTCATTGCTTATTGCATGGATTTGAGTTTTTTCTTTTCATTTTTAAATAAGGTTGGCTAGGGGCTTATCAATTTTATGTACTCTTTCAAAGAACCAACTCTTTGATTCATTGGTTCTTTGTATTGTTTTCTTAGTTTCAATTGCATTAATTTCTACTCTGATCTTTATAATTTCCTCCCTTCTTTTTACATAGGGTTTGACTTGCTCTTTTTTCTTCTAGATGTTTGAGGTGTACCATCAGATTGTTTATTTGTGTTTGTTCCATTTTCCTCATGTGGGCATTCACCCCAATAAATTTCCTTCTGAGGACTGCTTTCATTGCATCCCGCAGACTCCAGTAAGTTGTATTTGTATTTTCATTTGCTTGTAGATATTGTTTAATTTCTTCTTTAATTTCCTCTGTGACCCACTGATTGTTCAGGAGTGTTTTATTTAATTTCCATGTGTTTACAGATTTTTTGCAGTTTCTCTTGCCATTAATTTCCAGTTTGATGGCCCTGTAATCAGATAGTACGCATGGGAGAATTTTGATTCCTTTGCATTTACTTAAGCATGTTCTATGGGCTAGTATGTGGTCTATTCTAGAGAATGTACCATGTGAAGCTGAGCAGAATGTATGTTCTGATATTGTTGGGTGTAAAACTGTAGACATCTACCAGGTCCATTTGTTCACAGGTTTGATTCTTTCCTTGCTGATTTTCCATCTAGTTGATGTGTCTCCTTGTGTTATGGTCTCCCATTATAAGTGTGTTATTTCTATTAATATTTGTTTTATATAGTTGGGTGTTCCCATATTTGGTTCACATATATTTAAGATTGTCATTTCTTCCTCTTGGAGTTTTTCCCTAACCAGTATGTAGTGACCTTCTTTATCTTTTTTGATCGTGCTTGGTTTGAAGTTCACATAGTCTGCAAACAGAATAGCTACCCCTGCTTTTTTTTTTTTGTTCCTATTGCATGGAGTATTGTTTTCCATCCTTTGACTTTCAGTCTATGAATTTACTTTTGGGTTAGATGGGTTTCTTGTAGACAGAGTGTGGTTGGATGTTGTTTGTTGATTCATTCTGTCAATCTGTTTCTTTTGATTGGTGAATTGAGGCCATTTCCATTAATGGTTATAACTGGTATATACTGGGTTATTTTTGTGATGTTATCTTTCTGTGGTGGTTTCTTTACCTTTTCCCTCTACTTAATTGCTTTCCCTGCTTGGTGTTCTCTGTTGATCTTTTTGTCATAGCTATTTTCATGTCTATCTAGAGTATCATTCAGTATTCTTTGTAGAGTTGATTTGGTGGTCATGAAGACCATCAGCTGCTCTTTGTCATGGAAGTATCTTATTTCTCCATCGATTTTGAAGAATAGTTTTTCAGGGTACATCAGCCTGGATTGGAAGTTGCTTTCCTTTAGAACTTGAAATACTTCACTTCATGCTCTTTTTGACTTCATTGTTTGTGTTAAGAAGTCTGTGATTCTGATGGGCTTTCCTTTATAGGTGATTTGCTTCTTTTCTCTAACAGCTTTTAAAATTCTGTTCTTATGTTGAATTTCTGGGATGCTGATTATTATATGTCTGGGTGTTGATTTATTTTGGTTATGGCTATTTGGAGTTCTATATGCTTCACTTATCTGTATGTGAGTTTCCTTTCCCATGTTTGGGAAATTTTGAGCTATTGCTTCTTTAAATAGTGTTTTTATACCATTTGTGTCTTCTCCTTATTTTTCTTTTACATCTTTCAATCTTATATTGTTTTTCTTTGCATCATTTTACAACTGCTGAATTGCTATTTCCTGATTCCTTGTTATTTTTAAAAGATGTTTCCTTTTTTCCTCACTAGCTGCAATCACATCTTCAAGGTCTGAAAGTCTATTTTTGCATTCATTGAGGTGGCTTTGCCAGTTTTCAATGGCATTCTTGATTTCCTGGATATCTCTTTGAATCTGTTTCATGCATTCTAATTCTTTCTTGTATTTGTTCATTCAAGGCTTCCATCCTTTTGCAGTGCTCCTCTATTTTTCCAACTATATCTTCTTTAGATGTGCTTAGCATTTCTTTCACTACATTTATCATCTCTTGTTTTACCTGGGAAACCATTTCTAATCTCAGTTCCTTTACAGCTTCATGGAGTGGAGTTGTTTCTTTACTTCAGTTGCTATCATTTCAGAAGTTTCAGGTGTATGGCTTATACTTTCTTCTATGTCCTTGTCTCTTTGGCTTGTTTAGGATGGACTGGAGATGTGAGAATTATTATATTATCCAACATCTGATGATATTTGTGATACAAACAATGAAAAGTTTTAAAAAATTACTTTCATACCAGTTTATTCCATTTATGTTCAAATGTAATATGTACTATTTTTGAAAAGTCCACACATAATCAGAACTTGCAGTCTATAAATGAGTAAGGCTTCGAGGTAGTTCCTGAGGGTGTCACCCTGAGGTCAGTTCTCCATGTAGTGTGTTGAGAATGGCACTCACACTTTGGGATTTGCCAGAGACATTGGACAGTCAGTTCTTATTTGTGTCTTTTTGAATGAGCAAGTTAAATTCTATCTGATCTGGGAACATGGTATGTTGACCTGAGGGAATTCTAATGAGGTCTGTGCATGTCCTGAGTGTCCCCCCAGCATCATGGCAAAATTCAGACTGGAGGGAGCAAGCATCTCTTATGTTCAGTGTTTTATGTGTAAGCACTCATTTTCTAGGGATAAGGGAGTCTCTCACTGATGAAAAGAGAAACTGAATCTATGGAAGACTATAGAAAAAGTCACACAACCAAAGGGCAAGAGTTGCGAGAAAATAAAATTAAAGAAAATTATTTGAGTGAACTCACTGAAACCAGTGACTCATTTTACCTCTTGGATAGATGTCTCTGGACAGATTCAGGGGAGCTCCCTTTAAGGAGGAGATGGGGACCTCAAGTAGGAATATGAAAGCTCTTGATATGTCACAGAAAAGAAAGGGACATATGTGTGTGTGGGAGGGGGAGTGTTACTGTATCTTGAAAGTGGATGATCTATGTTTTTCCTAAAGACATTCTTTGAGTCATTTATCATTTACCTTGTCAGGATTGGGAAGAGCTGAAGGGATATTTTCATGGGTGATGTCCCCAAAGAAAATAGATTAAGCAGACATCAGCAACAAAAGCAAGCAGCAAGCATCTTTATTCTTCAGTTCATATATATTAGCTGTTATCAAGTTTACATTGTGGATTGTCTTAACCATGTAGCACATGTGTGACTGTCTATGCTAAGTCATGCTTATATAAATGTACCCTGCTGTGCCAAACAGTGGGGTCATGTCTTTATGTGTCTTCAGATGCACTGGCCTTTGAAATAATCCTCAAGCAACTCCCAAAGCCCATCCTCTTGAAGGTTGGGGGAATGTTGCTTCTTGTGAGTGGTCCATTGTCATATCTGGGCCCCTGTGAAATAAGTTCCCTCATCAGACACTATTCCTAATGACATTCCATATGCAGCAGTCAAGCATTGAATAATGCCTTGTCAAGGCATCTGCTAGGTCATACCCTGGCAAGAGAAGGGGCTTAAACATGATACACTACAAGATCAGTTGTTTGACCTTACTCCCATAAGTCTTACCACAGGTTAGCACCCCACAAGGGTTGGTGCCCTATCTGCCAATCATGGGCTGCCAGTAGCCAGTAGCCAGAGCATCAGCACCCTAAACATAGTCCAACTGTCCATGCAAGCATGCAGAAGGTCTTTTTAATGTATTACAAGTAGCCACACTACCCACAACTCTGCTTGGTGGCTGGACCTCTTCATTCAGGTTTCAAACCAGAGAATTTCCATGCTGGGTTGGACAGCAATTGTCATCCACTGTGGGGCTGTGTCATGGCTAGACCCATCAATATACATGGCATCATCTGGAGGTTCCTCTTTTCCCTCTGCATAGGGGCTAGGTAGCATAAGGAGTCTGTCATCGTGTGTGATTTCCTGGGACATTACTGGTCCTAATACCATTGCCAGTTCAGCTGCCAATGGCTTGGATGAAAAGAAGGCCCTCTGCTGCAAGTATGCCCCCTTCTGCACAAGTATGTCCCTCCAGGGTGGGGCCTGGGCCACTCCATACTTGGGATGGGACATCCATGTTAGACCCAGCCCTTAATCAGGTAACTAGTCTGTACTTCCAGTATCTGTTGCCTCATGATACTTCCACAGGTTTGCAAAGCAGTATATTCAGGCATGATAGCAATGGAGAAAAAGGCATTAGCCAGATCCACAGCATTGTGGTATCAACCCAGCATCAGGGTAGATGATCTATCAGCTCTGTAATATTAGGTACCACTGCATACAAGGGCAGGGTCACTTTATTTAGTTCCTGGTAATCCAGGATCATTCCCTATGTCTCATCTGGCTTCTGCAAGGACCATACCAGGGAATTGAAAGGGCCACGTGCCAGGCATGTCATTCCCAATTCTTCCAATTTCAAGACAGTTTGTCCTATTTTCTCATGACCCCCCGGTACTTGATACTGCTTCATGCACACCACTTGCATAGCCTGTGAATTTACAAGTAAAATTCCACCTGCATGGTGTCAAG
This sequence comes from Cuniculus paca, assembly GCA_004365215.1. Classification (NCBI taxonomy): domain Eukaryota; kingdom Metazoa; phylum Chordata; class Mammalia; order Rodentia; family Cuniculidae; genus Cuniculus; species Cuniculus paca. Next base: position 11,670 of record RJWT010024345.1, on the reverse strand, counting down.
CTGAACGCCAGTCAGCGTGTTCACCCCAAGTATGTATTTAGCAACTGGGGAAACAAACATCAGAAGTGGGTAGAGCTAAGCACCCAATGTTACCTAGGTTCACACTGGAGAGGAATATAAGCCCAGAAGTCTCCTTCCCAGGTGCTGGGACAATCTGGAGCTCCTATTGCCTGAGCCCGAGGGACTGGCTCAGCCCTGGCAAGACTGAGCAATATCAACTCTCCTGGTTTTCCTGTCACTGGCAGACCCTGTGGCTTATTCAGCATCACTAGAGGCCTTTTCTGTTCTATCATGGTGGTGTGCAGTTCAAGCACTAGGACCTCACAGTTGTCTCACAGTTGTCTCCAGGCCTTGGAAGCCTGTTTCCCCAGGCAGCATGCAGGTTCTTAGCACCAGCCGGCAGTCATTTGCCATGCCATGAGTGTGCCTATTTCCCAAATGGGGCTGTCATATTATCTTATCTGTGGATAAGCTGACAGCCAGCAAGTACGTCCAAATTTGGCACTGATTGACTTTCAGTGGTCCCATACCCTGTCTAAGAGGCTTGGCCCTGCTTGACCAGGTGCCACAAGCTTTTTATTTCACTTGTTGCAGTCCTTCTGGACCACCTCCCTGAGCTAGGGGCTCCTCTACTTCCACCATCTGGTGAATAGCAGGCTTTGCATGCAAAACCAGGAAATGGGGACTTAAACTTAGGGAGGAGGAAGATCTTGTGTCCTGCAACATGGCTTCTGCAGCAGTCAGCCATCGTTTTAGTGCCTTCTTGATCCATTGTACAGGGATGGGGACTCCTGGTGTGGTTGGTGAGATAAGCCACCATCATTGTCCTCGTCCCTGCAGCTGGGCCAGCTGCGGTGGGGGTTGTCAGTCCTTGGCCTGGTGCTGCAGGAGGTGGTGAGGCTCACCCCCAGGTGCCTGCACCTGCTGTGCTCCTGCATGACCCACCTTCATCCTGCTGCTCACCACTGACCTTGTTGGTGATGGGCAGGGGTCTCTGCTGGGACTCTTCTCATTGCTGCCACCTGGGCAAGGCAGGGTTACCACTGCCCAGGGGCTCAGACTTGGAGCCCTGCTTGGAGTTGGCTGTGTTTGCAGACTACTTGCACTTTTGTTTCTTGTATCTCTTGAATTTTTCCCTGGGTTCAGCCCTTCTCATCAGGGTCAGTCTTTCAGGCCACTAAAAATGTGACTGCAGGTAACCAAGCTGAGGCCAGGGGACTCATGTTGGCTACTGCATCCTGCACAGCTATCAAAGCTCCTGGGGGGAAGGATGGCACAAAGATGGAGAAATAAAGATAAGAGACAATATACAGAAAACTAGGTCAGGTAGAGCCCTCTGTATGGATGGGAGGAAAGGAACTGCTCAACCACCGCAATGCATTTATTTACAAATTTAGAAAGTTGATGTTGGGTGAAACCCCTTTGCCTAGCAACTAGCTCACCTCTCACACCTAATATTCTCCAGATCAGAACACCTGTTCACATGGGGTGCTCCATGCCCTCAGGGTATTCCGTGATCTTGGCTCTATCACTAGCTTGGTGACTCCAGACTTCTCCCTCTTTTTTGTTTTTGTAGTTGCAATCAATTGGTATTCAGTTGAATTTGGAAGACTCTGCAGACAATTTCTTTTTCTTATGGTTATACTTTTCTGCTGAATGTTTAAGACCAAGTCAAAGTGAGACCTGTATTAACTAAAATTTTCTTGCTATCAAGGTCAGTTAAGTCTCCCCAGGAATTACCTTGGAACCATGCACAGCACGTCTTAGTGCTTCTGTCAGTGCCAGCCTTCTGGATGAGTCATGGCTATTACTTGACCAAGTTGCTTTCTGTGAAAGCTTGGGAGATTTTTTCACTCCTGGTGAGTCCTCTGAGGCACACTATATACTGTTGACTACTTTCCTCTGTGGTCCCACAGTCTCCTGGGTCAGAAGGTCAGGGACTCACTGAGATGTAGGATGTCATAGCAGAGGTTTTCTTATGTCCTGGATCCTTATTGACCTTGAAGGGCTGAAGTCAAAATATTGGTTATCCTCTTAGCTCATTCACCTTTCTAGTTTTTTGGTTTCCAACTCTCAATTGTTGAACATCCAGAAGAGAAAGTTAATGACATTACATCGTAATAGGAGCAGTGAGCTTAATATACAAAATAGAATCATTATTTTCTATCAACCATGGATGTTCTACTATTTAAATTCCTGCAGAATGTTAATGGATAACAGTTATGTATTTTACACAGAAAATCAGAAACCAAAAGCCATACCTAGTATTGTGGCTTGACAATCCTGGTAATATTTAATAATACACTTAAATTTTCACTTCAACGTAGTATAACCTTTTTAATCAATCATCTTGATGTAACAGATAAGATTTTTACCTAATTGCTGTCCTTTAATCGGCTGCACATCATGTAAATTTTATTAAAGGTAGATGTCTGAATCTGAAAGAAAAGTCTGTCATGATAAACAGTCCTTATTCCACACTTCAGAAGACCTGCACATTTATAGGCATGAATGCATTCAATATACTACAAGAATAATAACAATCAATTGTCATAGCCATATGAAAACCATTGTACAAAACATCTTTAAATAAAAAACCTTATTTTCTAAAAAATTTAATCCTTTGATGAATGAGTAATATAAACATATTACAATAACATATTGTAATAACATTTTTAAGGTGTCTTCTGTAAGGCCATGAAGATCACCATGGCTTCCTACTAATGAACAAAAGATGGAATAATTTTTCTCAGCAGCTTTTCCTTTATTCAACAAAGGGAACCATAACCAGTAATTCTCCAAGCCTGAAAGTTCTCTTTAATTACCTTAACAAATTTCTGTTGATCTCTGAGGAAACCCACTCTGATATCAAATTGACCAGCAGGCCACCCAGGTGGAAGCATGCTTTGAAATCTATAACCCAAATTTAATTTTGAACAACTGATCTGAAAATGCAAAAGAAAAAGAAGAGAGAAAAAAATTGTTGAGTTCAAATAAAAGCATCTGTTCACGGATATGACAAACAAAGAATTAAGTACACAGCTTAACAGATTAGACAAACAGACAAACATGTTTAAAAGTCAGGTGTACTCAAACACATTTTTGATCAAACTGAATAATAGTAACTTTTTTATGACTTTTGGAACTTATAAATAGACTAGTCAGATTTTTCTTTATAGGTCAGTTAGCAGAGATTTCTTACAAGAAGAATTTGGAAGGGACAGAATCTTTTATCTATAATTAATATATATTTTTGTATTTTATTTTACCTTAAGAATACTAACTTTTGTGACCCTTTCTTTCATGTAGCTTTCAGCTCATTTATCTCTATACACTCTGTCATCTACTCAGATCCTTGATGCCTATTTTTGGCTAGCATCCCCTAGGCATCCTGGGTCAATTCCTTTGATTGTCCCCAGGCTAGATCTAGCCTCATCCTTGTGTGTGAGTTGTGGTGTGGTCTCTGAGACATCACTGTCACAGGACTGAGCATCAGCTTCTTGAAAGGTGGAATCAACCCCTTCTCTGGATCTGGGCCCATGATACATGTGGATCACATGCTCTGGCACCCAGCTAGGTTGTTCAGTGTTCTCTGGAAAAATACAAGCATATGTTCTCCCCAAAGTGAGTAGTGGGCTGGGTCTCTTCCATTGTCCAGTATGAAGTTCTTCCACAACAAATAATCCCCTGGACTTAAACACACTTTAGCTATTCCTTTCCAATCATTTGAGGCCACCATCTCTTGCCCTTTTAAACCTGGGGTAAAGGAGACCTTGGGACCATAGGTAGCAGCAGCTTGTTTTAATTCCTTTAGGGTCTTAAATGGTACAACTTAACGAAGACTTATAATTTGTTCCAGGTTATTGGGGGCTTGAAGATCAGTAACAAGGTGTATCTGTTGAAAATGCTCCATGGACTCCCCTGCCCATCTGGCTTCATCTAATGGCAGTTGCAAGGGAGTGAGAGAAATGGCTCCACTCGCTGAGAGGAGGAAATTTCACTCTGTGGTGCAGTAAAACTTCTCTGAACTGAAAAGGCAGAATTCTTTGCTGTGGCTCAGTTAAGTTCATTGGGAGCTGTAAAACAGGGTTTTCCACCAAACACTTCTTCATTGAGGAAACATCTTTTTGCTGCTCACCACTGCTCCTTCCCTATCTAATTAAAGTCAGAGAGTTTAAGCTCTACTGGGGGTTACTGTTCTACCATGCTTTTCCATTTAGGACTTGGTTTTAAAGTAGTGCTTCTAGCCAAATCCTTTGTAATTGTCTCAACAAGCGTACAACCATTAAAACACTCCCTAATGCAAATTCCCAAAAGTAAAATAAATACATGAATCAAGACTACAGTAAACAGTTTCATATACACTTGTGGTTCTTGAGGATCTGCCCCATGTTTAACACCTGATAAAATCAATCAACCTCTCTCCCTTTTGTTTCTTGTGAGCCCATTTTTGGTCCTAATGACCCCGATTTTTTTCTAACTTTGGCCCTAATGAGGCTATTTTTCCCTTTGTCTCCAGTGAACTTGTTTTTTTTTTTTCTCTTTGCCCCTAGTGAACCTGTTTCTCTCTTTGGCTTCTCTTTCCCCAAGTTTTACACCTGATGATATCAATATCAATACACCTCTGTGATTAATATTGATGCTATCAGTACACTTCTCCCCCTTTATGCACACAACGAGAAGTGTCCCCTCACCCATTATTTCTTCTCACCACTGTCCCCATGTTCAGGCACCAATATGATGCATCCTGCACAGCTCTCAAAGTTCCCAGTGGAAAGGATGGTGCAAAAATGGAGAAATAAAGATAAGAGACAATATACAGAAAGCTGAGGTCAGCTGGAGCCCTCTTTCTGTGTGGGAGGAAAGGAACTGCTCAACCACCACAGTGCATTTATTTATACATTTAGAAATGTATAAATGATGTCTGGTGAAACCCCTTTGTCTAACAACTAGCTCACCTCTCATGCCATGTATTCTTGGGGCTGGAACACCTGTTCCCATGAGGGGCTTCATGCCTCAGGCACTCTGTGCTCTCGGCTTGATCACTAGCTCAGCGGCTCCTGACAATCATCAACCCTTGAGTGCTCCCTCACATCAGACACTGTTTCCACAGATACCAAGGAGGGGACACTCACTTTGTCCTGTTGACCTGGTCATCCTGCTGACGATGCCACTTACTGGGGCTGGGGCATCACTGAAGGGATATTTTCCCAGCGTTTCTCCAAAGAAAGCACATAAAGCAGACATAAGCAACAACATCCTCAGATGCTCCAGCCTCGAAGCAGTCCTGAAGCCGTTCCCCACAGCCCGGCATCTGTTTCCTCATAGCTAGGTGGTTCATTAGTGGATTAAAACAAACTGATTTTACTGAATAGACTAAAATACAAACCACTTGTGTGTTTGAAGTTTAGAGATATGGGACCCATCTAATAATTTTGTTTTTAGGCTGGGGATAGAGTTCAGTGAAGCAGTGCCTACCTGGAAAGTGCAAGGTCCTGAGTTCGATTCACAGTATCCACACCCAAATAGTTTTGTTTTTGTATGTTTCTTTTGTAAATGGAAGTTTTTAATGTACCTTTTGGAATTCACAGACTTATAGAAAGATCCTTAGGAGCTAAGATTCTTAGAGATTTCAGACCTATGGGCCTGGAAACAAAACAGGCCTAGGGAGTAAGGGGTTGAATAAACTTGGGTAATTTTGACCATGTCTTAAAGGTACAGTTTTCTTAAAGCTAAACTTTTTTTGTCTTCTTTCTACCTATCTTTACTTTTCCTATGTACCTCAATATAAACATCTGGACATGTATTCTGAAAAAGGAGAACTTTATTATTTTATTTCAAATTTTTTTATTAGTATATGTTTGTGATAAACAATAAATACATTCACTGGAATAGCTATTTTGGTTTTTGTTTGTTAATCTTTATTTTTTATTAGCACATGTTTTCCATACACAGTGATCACATTCATTATGGGAAATTTACACCTGTATGTAGTATATTTTAATCCCTGCATCCCCCCTCATCCTTTCAACCTTTCATTCTAGATTTTTGTCAAAGATAAGGTAGCTTAGTATACTTGGAGTTGTTTCTGTATTTTCTATTCTGCTTCACTAATCCTGAAGTCTATTTTTTGGGTAATACCATTTTGTTTTTAATACAGAAGGTTTGCAATATAATTTCAAATCAGAAATTGTGATGCTCCCTGCCTTACCCCTGTTACTCAGAATTGCTTTTGCTATTCTAGGTCTTTTCTTACTCCATCATATCGCATCTTGATCCTTTTTACTTTCCCTTGCCCTTCCTTGCCTTCTGTCCTCCCCTATTCCTTGAACTTCTTCCCATCTCTACAAAGTCCACTCTTGTTTTCTAACATGTATATTTTATTTTACTCTTTAGTTAATTATACTTTGTGTTTCTCATATAAGAGAAACCATGTGATGTTTATGGTTTTATGTCTGATTTATTTCATCTAGCATTATGGACACAAAGTGCACCCATTTTTCTGTAATGGATATCCTTTTTTATGCTTTATGGCTGAGTAGTACTTCATTGTGTGTATATATAGCACATTTTCTTCACCCATTCAGCTGTTGATGTGTATACAGGTCACTTTCAACATTTAGTTATTATGAGTTGTGGTGTAATAAACATCGGTGTTCATGTCTCAGTGTAATATGATGTCTTTGGCTTTTTCAGGAAGATACCCAGAAAAGGTATTGCTGGGTCAAATGAAATTTCTATTTTTCAAAACTTTGTTATTTTATGGGACATTGGATTTTCTTTATCTACAATTAAGAGACTCATTTAGTTAATATATTATGCTGGAAATGAGAATCTTGTCTTTTGTGGCTTCACAGGTTTCAGGCTAACTGCAGATATACAATACAGGCTATTTCACCCATAGGTAAGTTTTTAAAAGCTCTTTTACCCTTTATTTTTTCTCCATCTCTCATTTCTCTCTCTCTTTCTCTCTCAAACATATACACACAGATGTAATCTTACTATGAAGATCTTCCAGATTATATGTGTCAGTTGTACATGTTAGCAAATCTTAAAAAAGTCTGACATTTGTTTTTTATAAATATTGTAGGAGGAAATGAGGAAGAAAAAGAAGTCTTGTGAGTGGTTCTAAGGATCATATTCTGTTTTGAGACTTTCCAAAAATGAGCTTCAGAAGTAACACAAGGAGCTTTGATGTATCTCTCTCCTGTCTTACCCGCTCACCTGCCCCCATAGGAACAGGAACAACCTTTAAGGGCATAAAACCATCAGCAATTTCAAGAAAACTGTCTGTTCAGCTTGGAATTTTTCTTACCCATTTGACACAGCCAATGAGCCAATGGCAGTGAGCTGTGGGGGGATACTTTTCTAATCTTTTCTAGTACACAGAAACATCCTTGTGGCTGTGGAGCTGCTGTCTCCAGCTGCTATTCTGTGATGCAGGTGTCTGTAGGAGCCACAATGACAGCCAGACTGGGGGAGACACTGGCGGAGCTGCTGTCTGTGGGGTTGTTAGTGCTAAATGGAAAAATGAGTGCAGCTGCTGCACATGCGCCCTCTCGCCAATGTCACTATTTAGAGAGGGATAATTGAACAAAGAAATGTAAATAAAATCAAACATTTTAGAAAATAAACAATGATAATTTGTTAAATGATTTTGATTCCATCTAAGCTCACTGATTCCCTGTTAAGAGAGACCGCAAATGCCACCAGAGATATCGACTGAAAATTGTATCCACAGTCAAATATAGTAATATATAATGTATAATTTTGTCAACATCTATGTTCTTGAAAGCATTTGCAATAGGCCTATATATGGCACCCATGAAACAGAAACAAATTAAGATATGATTTTATCCTTTTCTTTTTGCCCCAACTATGATGTTCCTAACCTAAAATAGTCAACTGATTTACAACAAAACTCATCAGAAACAATGTTTTTTTTTACTTTCATGAATGTCAGATCCTTAAAAATTTAAGCCTTATCACCCAGGCACAAATGTACAGGATTTTAATGCATAAATGTACAAAATTTTATATACAAATATTCATTCTAATACAAATAATATATTTACAGGATATATATGAGAAAATGGCTATCTGGAAGTGGGAAAAGTATGGAAATTGATAATACAAAGAACTTTGTTGAAATTCTGACTGTCTCTTACTAATTGACTGATATTGAGAAACTTGTTTAACTTTTCCAAACTATTTCTAGCACTGAAAATTGACTAGTAATACATATTTCATAGAATTAATATGAAGATGAATGCACTAAATATATGTAAATTTGTAAATATAATATTAAATTAACTAGTTAAAGAATTTAATATTAATTAAATATACATATTTTTGGTGTTGTGAATTGACTCAAAGGCCATGTGCATGCTAAGCAAGCACTCTGTCATTGAGCTACACCCCAGCCCCTAGACTGTATCTTGCTTCTTATTTAGAAGCAATTACGGAGTGTATCTTGATGTCCCCCCATAAAGCCTCATGTGCTCATGGGGCTTCTGGGAGGTGGCTGGATCATAGGTGTGTGATTCTGGGATTGAAGCTGTGTGGCACTGAATTAGCCCACTGAATAGTTTAGCATAGTTCTGTGTGTGGATAATGGGAAGCCTCATCCTGGGTGTGGCACCATCCAATAGGCTTGTAGCTTCTTGCCTACCTTGCTATCAACTGTTTCTCTTCTGCCATGCCTTTCTGCTATGCCACCTTACCTTAGAGTCAGTTGTTTAAGGACAGAAACTTCTACAAACCATAATAAAATAAACATTTCCTCCTTTAACATTGGATGTCAAGTATTTCGTCTCAGCCATGAGAAAAATAAGTCAATAGATATCCAATAAATAAAGTTTCTAGGAAGATTTATTGTATAAAAAATTAATGACTGTGATGGAAGACTGTGGTGAGGAAGGTATATTAATTTCTTCATCTAAATATTTTATTGAATTCAGTAAGGGCTGTGGGCAACAAGGTTGGGAATAACAGGATATGGTATGGGCAGATCTCCTAAATGTGACTATGTAGACTGTCAAAAGAAATGAGTTCTAGCCTGATTCTCATTATATGTTTGAATTTGAATAATCCCCTTCACCTTCCTGCTATCAGTATCTTCACAATCAAGGGGTTGCATTATCTGTCCTCTGAGGTATTTTCCAACTTAATCATTATGTGATTTTATGACATGGGATGCAAAGCACAAATAAGTATGCTATATTTTCGACATTCAATGTGATCATCTTCCAACTTGTGAGCATTCTTTTGGATGAAAAGCATATGTTGACCTTTCCATTATTGTCCAAGTTATTAATTTTCTCTTTCTTAATTAGTCTATGAATTTGTTATTGTTTTATATTCTACAGATCTCTTGGATAATAATACTCTAGGAAAAGAAAAAGGTTTAATCTCCTGCAGCAACAGTTTCACTATCCTTGACATTGTCTTTTGGTAACTGCAGCCCAAGGGAAGTTGAGGAAGAGTCTCATCTCCCGAGCAATCCAACTGATGGATCTATAGTAGCTGGAATTTTTCCCAGCAGAATGAAAATGTCGCGTAAGACCTAATCTTTTTTACAAGGGGACAGAACACAGCCAGAGTGGTAGATATTTCTGTGCTCTGACAGACACAATGAGAAAATGTCAAGAGCAATGTACAGCAGACATTTTGCTTCAGAGTCCACAGGCAGATCCAGTGAAGGTAGCAAACCAGCGCGGACACCTGAGAGCAATCTCACAAAGTTTTTGGTTGAATTTACAATCTAACACAGCTCATGTTCAAAGGCCTCAGAAAACCAGTGCTTCAAAGTGAATTTGTGGAAAATGGAGATGCTGCTGGAAAGCATTCCAGGAGATGGAAGAATACAAAAGACAGTTGGGAAAATGAATACAGATTTCAAAATTGCTAAGGAGAGTTTCAGAGACATATTTGAGTCATGAATAATTTGGATCTTTTCCTAAATTCTTCGTGGGGGAAGTTCTGAATTTTTGTGGTAAATATTCTTTCTTCCTTTGTACCCTACTTTATCATTGACAGCCTCACACACTGGTGCATTTAACTCCATATCCACTCAATCAATCTTCTCAGGCTATAGATGCTTAAAACTCCTCTAGAATAAAAGAACATCTTAGACCTATTGCTTGATTGGCTGCTCTCATATTTCATCTTTATTTTACCACAAATTATTTCCTCTAATAACTGGCTGTTCACTTTTTATAGTTGTGTATCTGTACACAGTGTGTTATAATTCTCTTAAAGTTCACTCATGACTGCATAATAGTTCAGAATGCCTTTCTTTTTTCATAATAGCATTATTGGGCATAATTGTCATGCAATAAACTGGAGCTATTAACAATGTACAGCTTGATGAATATTGACATAAATATATATTCTTCATGACATATGTGTCCATCCATTGATAACCAATTTATCAAAAGTCAAAATCATTAATTTAATCTCACTCGAAAGTTATCCCATGTTCCCTGTAGTGTCCTTTATGCTTCCAGCTTACTTTGTCAGGCAACTGCTGGTGTGCTTTCTGTCATTGTAGAATAATATACATTTGCACAAACTTCTAGAACTTAAGGTAAATAGACAATATGTACTGTTTTAGGAATCTAATTTCTTTCCATCATTAGAATCAAGATTCATTCATGCCAGTTTTTGTATCAATAGCTCATTCTTATTATTGCCAAGTAGTGTGCCATTGTATGGATATACCAGTTGGTTTTTCTAGTGTAAAAGGATGTGGTTGTTGAAGCAAGGTGGAACATATATAGTAAAACAAAAGATACATGGAACAACAAAAACACAGAAACAAATGCTGCTATATCTACGAGCCTATTATGCAGTTAAATGGAGAGTATAAGTCAAATAATTAGACAAATTTAAACATCATTTTGGAGTTACAATGAAAAATGGAGCAAGAAATCTGATTAGATTCATTATTTTATTTAATATAAGATAGGTAACTAAGCAGTGCAATGACATATTAAGCTGATACAACTGATTGTGACAAGCCTTTATTTTAGGAGGATCATTAGCAGTGCTGTGTAGTATAGATGAGAATAGGAATTACTAAGATCTGGATGAAAAAATAAGGAGGCTGAAGTAATGTTTGGATTTTGAATATTGAAAACAAAGCAATTAGAATAGAGACAATGGGAAAATTATGAGATTTCAATATTTCAAGGGAAGGAATAATAGGACATTACGTTTTTCAAACTGAAACTCAATTAAAGCAATCCCTTAATATTGTTTTCCAGACTTGTCTTCAGGTGGTAGACTCATAACTTTCTTTGAAAGATTAATGAACTAGGAGATTGGAGATTTAGCTATATATCTTGTTCAAGTACAAAATGTCCTTATGACACTAGACAAGTTGTGTACTCTTCTTGAGTATATGACATTTCTTTTGGGTAATGAATGGTCTACAGCAGGACAATTTTAAGTCTTCTAGTTTCAAATAGATGGCAGGCATTGATTATCTTTAACTGCATTTCCAATTGAACTTTAGACCAATTGATCTGGAAATGAAAAGACCAATTTAGCTGGAAATGAAAAGAATGATTGATTTGTATAGGTTAACTAACCATGCAGAGCCCTGATGAAGCAGTTAACTAGATTGAAAGTGCTCTGTACACTTTGCTTTCTCTTCATGATAAAGGA
>RJWT010024344.1:0-16503 GCA_004365215.1 Cuniculus paca | reverse complement strand
TGCTGGGCATCTCCTGTCTCCTGGGACCCCACTAAGCCATCAGCTCTGAGGGAGCCTGAGGTAGAGGAAAGGAGCCCTATGCCACTTGTCACTGTCCTGCTTCCATCAAGGACAGATGGAGAATGGCAGCTGCATCTTGCCAGTGAGCTGCCCTTGGAGTATAGCCCCAGCTCAGCTTTAACTTTGGCCTCCTGGTACCTAAGCCAATGGTTTTTGTTTTTTGTTTTTAAGTTTCCCTTCACTTTGTTAGTGGTTATAGGAGGATGGGCCATCAGAAATAGAGGAGCCCTTTGAGACCATTTAGCCTCAGAGGTTTCACAGTGTTTATGTGGAAGTATTTTGGAACTTAACCATCCTCCCCTATCTTTCATTAACCACACAGTTTCACTCTCTGGCATAATTTAGATCTGCCAGCTGCAGATTTTATCTTTGCCAGGTTAGATCTGTTGATTAGGTTTTGCTTTAGCACTAAGAGTTCTTCTGCTGCTTCTAAGGAAAAAAAATTAAAAATCACTGATCTAATCTGAGCTGCTGTTTCTAATTCATGGAGAGACTGAGGCTCAGGCTTTGGTTCTCATAGCAAGAGAAGAACTAAAGCAAAGTCAGCCCTTTACTGTCTCTCTTAGGTTTTTTTTTTTTTTTTTTTTTGCATGGTACTGTGGTTTGAACCCAGGACCTTTTCATTGATCTGTATCTGTGTATCCCTTTTATAACTTTTTATTTTGAGATGGGGTCTTACCAAGTTGCCCAGAGTGCTGGGAGTACAGGGACTCACCACCACACGTGGCTTCTTTTCTCTTCCATTTGAGAATTATGTCAGTGTGAAACCCTTATGAGAAGGTGCATTTTCAGCACCTGTGAATGTTATGAGATGCTTACTATATGCCATATGATTTTTGGGTCCCTCTTATCTATGACAACCTAAAATGGAGTCTAAATAATGTGCCCCCCACCAAAAAAATAATATGCCCCACATCACAAAGCCAGGAAGCAGTGGACCTGGCCTTTCGACCCAGCAGCAGTGTCAACCTCAGAGCCTGTGCTTGGACCTGGACCCTGTGGGGAGTCGCAGCACAGACTGAGGTGTGACAGAGGAGTGGGGATGTCAGAGGGAGAGGCGATAGGAACAGGAAGGCTGCTGACATCAGATATCCCGTGGGCTTTTTCTGGCACCTCTGGGAGTTACTTTTTTGATGCTTTTTTATAGGATTTTAGCCAAGAAAGAACCTTTCTGAGCTCCTCTACACCACTCCACCCCATTCTGTGCATACATTTGTAGTACGTGTGGGGATGGAAAATTAATCTTCTTAGCCTGAGTAAGACCGAATTAGGGGGCTCAATCTGCCACAGAAAGGATTCCATGAGCCACGCTTGCCCCTAACAAACAGGAATGAGTCATTCAGGCCACCTGTCGTGGGGCACAGAACAGATGCCCACCTCTGCTCAGCACCAGCCAGGCGCTCCTCAGTGAGTGAGGTGAATGCCACTTACTAAGCACCCACTGTTGTGCAGGCCTCTTCAGTGTGCTGGTGACAGAGACAAGCCACAGAGGTTTACGGTTCACGAGTCTCGAGCATATGCTCTGCCCTGGGCTGGTAGATTAGTCTTTAGGACAAACATGAGAAAAGTAGTGCTGTTCCATTTGGCAATGAGTGAGACAACTCACTGGTCTCAAATCACAGAGCCAGTAGGTGGGAGAGGTGGGAATGGAAATTAGCCTGTATCTACATGGAAATGTAAATCACTGTGTGTGATTATCCACGTTATAACATAATACATGGGTGTTGCTGCCGTCTATGTGTATGTAGAAGGTATATGCCAGTCTACAGACACATTGGACTAGATGGGTACAGATGCAAACGGAACTAGACAGTGTCTCTGTTGCAAGGACAGCTGTGTCTAAGGGGGTTTCTGTAGCCTGCTGCTACTCATGTTGCTGACTCCTTGCTAATAAGCTGTTGCCAGGGAGTCTGCCTGGAATTTGGAGAGGGCCTGGACTTTGGACTGAAGGCAGTTGTGGGTTGAAATAGTGGTTTTGCCACATTAGCCTTGTGGTCTTCAATGACTTATAGTGCCTGGCAACCCCCTTGTCACAGTTGAGGTCATGAGGGATGCTCTCATGAGGCAGCTGTCTCCCTGACACAGGCAGCGGTGACGGTGATGGTGAGGGTGTCTGGCTGTAAGACAACTGACACGTGGGTGGAAAGGGGGTGTAGCCCGAGGTCTCATTGAGTAGGTCTCACCTTTACCTTTCCTCTCTGTTCCTCTCCAGCTCTGGTTGTGGGTGGCATTATGGGCATCCTTTTTGCTGTTTTCCTGATCCTGCTGCTGGTGTACCGCATGAAGAAGAAGGATGAAGGCAGCTACGACTTGGGCAAGAAACCAATCTACAAAAAAGCCCCCACCAATGAGTTCTACGCATGAAGTTTCCCCACAGGCACTGCTTGGACTTTAGTGGGGAGGGAAGCCAAAGGATTGTGAATGGTGGGCATTAAAGTAAGGGGAGGGCACCTTATTACTGACCTGTCAGTGTCTCCAGCTCTGGTCACTTTTTCAGTGTCAAAAGTGACATCTTCTTCTACTGTGCTGCCTATCTTTTCCTGATTCTTTGGGCTAGAGTTTCCCTGATAACAAAATGGGGTTACAGTTGGCTTTTCTGAAGGCAAGCCATGAATTGGGTCATTTAAAAAATTTTCCAGTTTAGAATCTAGAGTGTTTAGAGCCTGTACTGAACATGCCATGTCCAGGGCTGAAGGTGTGACAGTGCATGGGTCCTGGCTGGAGGTCTACCCCGGCTGCCTTCTTCCCCACTTCCCAGCCTGTCTCTCTGCCAGGAATCAGGAGAAGGAGCTAGAACCCTCTGCACTCTACAGTGTGTCCAGCCACAGGTACTTGTGATCACACTCTAGAACTCTGGTATGTCTTGGGCCATTAGGCTGTTTTGAGTGACTTTTGGAAATCAACCTTTTTTATTTGGGGAGGGAGGGGAGAAGTACTGAAAGCTCATGCTGAAATGGATTTGTAGATTATTTGTAAATCTGTTTTTTGGTTTGTTTTTTATTTTTAAATGGTTCATTCCTTTGTGCAGAGTGTCTCTGCGCAAGTGTGGAGATCCAGAGGTAGTCTTAACTCTCATGCATTTCCACGGTACCTGCTAAGTTTGTATTTAACATTTTTGTTTTGTTTTGTTTTTGTTTCTTGAAAATGAGAGAAGAGACAGAGATATGATTTTTATTATAATTTTTTTTTTTTTACTATTTATACTTCAGACAGGGCCTCTCTTCTTCCTTTTTTGCTCTCTTTCTTTAAGCCCCTTTTCCATTTAAAAAATACTTCACACTCCCTGCTCATGACCTTGGCCCTTTCTGAAGCTGATTCATCTGAAAGTAGCTTTTGCTGGAACATAGTTTTGTAGCAGCTCTCAAGATACAGATGTAGAGGATTGTGGGGTATTTTTGTCTTGTGTTCTTGTAATATATTATTATTATCTCTTGGTTCTAGAAAAATAGATAAATATATTTTTTCAGGATATAGTATGATATTTCCAGTTTCATGTTGACTGGGTAGCTGAGTGAGTGAATTTCCGTGTGACTGGGTAGGTTTTGCCTCTTTTTTCTTGCCCAGTTCTTGGTGCCTTCTGATGGGCTGGAATAGTTGAAAGCAGATGATTTTAACCTTCGGTCTGCCTTTTGCTTGGGGCCCAGCTGGGCTCCTAGGGCAGTGGTGGCGAACCCGTGTCACATGTGCCACAGTGGGCTGTTCGTTGTCATCACTGAAAGCTCTCACAGGTTCGCCGCCACTGTCCTTGGGTTTGCCTTCTTCACGCTCTGGCTGTGCTGTCCAATACAGTAACCACATGTGGTTGTTTAGATTAGGTCAGTTTAAATCACATAAAGGTAGAAATTTGTTCCTCAGTTGCACTGACTGCATTCCTAGTGCTGTTTACCACATGTGGCTCATGGTTTCCACCTATGGGATGCACTGCTCTAGAGAACTAAACTGGCTTAGTAAGTTACAGCTCAGCTTGGCTGGGATGACCTTTGTCACCTTTGAGCAAGGGAGAGGATAGGGATGGGAGCTGATGAGCTCCAGCTGGGGCCTGCTCTCTGGGACTCCTCCTCTTAGAGAGGAGAGCGTGGGTGGCTTAGCTGGGATAAACTGGGTCTTCTGACTCCACTGGCTGTGGGGAGGTGAATCCTCTCCTTTGCTGCACCCACTGCCTGTTAGCTCCCAACACCGACCCAACCCAGGTACCCAGCTGCCTGGCTTCTCTTCCGGCCCTGGTGCCCTTTTCCTCAGGCTGTGTTGGAGTGAGCACTTTTTCTGTAGCTGCCTCTCACACTGTTGTCTGTTACTGATTTTTTTGATAAAAAGATAATAAAACCTGATACTTTCTAGATTGCTTGCTTCTGTCATTATTTATTTATTTATTTTTCAGACAGGGTCTCAATGTATAGTTCAGACTGGCCTTGAATACACTGCATAGCCCATACTGGCCTTGAACTCATGACAATCCTCCTGCTTCAGCCTCCTAAGTGCTGGGATTACAGGTGTGCACCAGCATGCCCAGCCTGCCTCTTGTCATTTTAAAGTTTGCAACAATCATTCTGTCTGAACTCTGTACCTCTTGAACTCAGTGGAGCATGAAAAAAATCTCTCCAAGTGGGGCGGCAGACATAGAGTTGGCAGTGTAAAAAGGCAGGGACAGGCCTGGATGAAGGATGGAGGTCAGAACGTGCATCCTGGTGGCCTGTACGGTGAGTTTGCTTCAACATTTCGTTTTGACAGTACCATATCTAACAAAAATCTTTAAGTTAGCTGCTATCCATAGACATCAAGATGCTTCTCATAAAAGTACAGATTCCTCACTTTTCTCGGGGCGCGGGTGGGGGGGGGGACCACAATTTGGCAGCTCAACTTGCATGGCAGTAATTGTGTTCCGCCGGAACAGACACCTTCGAGACATGAGCTTTGCCGTAGCACAGCCTCTGCCTGTTTCACTCACCTTGCCTGCTTTGCCTATGGTTGGCAGGCTCTAAAAACTCATAGCATTGGCAAACTCTCAGCTCCTCACAGCAGGCCCGTGGGGCGGTGAGATTCTTTTTATTAAGGGTTACTGAGCTGCCCTTAGTAAGGTGTGCAGTTGAGCCTTAATTCTAGGTCTTTGGGCATTAGTGGTTTTCCCTGGCAACATGTTGCCCGCTGCTTTGCTGGGGTGGTGGGAAGAGTGCCAAGAGGAGCTGGTAGTCATAGTAAACCCTCAAGCCGTGCATTTCATGTGCCAGGAGCCCATTCTCAATGCTTTACACCGGAACCTATTAATCATCACAACTCTGCAAGTAGGTGCCAATTTTACAGGTGGGAAAATTGTATTTAAGAACTTAAATTACTTATCCAAAGCTATGTAGCTTACTGTGGTAGAGGTAAGATTTGAATGTGGGTAGTCAGTCAGACTCTGGAGTCTGCTCATAACTACCCTGCCTATCAGTGTTATATTGCCCAGGGTCTCTTCACTGGGGGCTGCAAGGCTGCCACAGCCCCCTCTCATGCAGTAAATTAGGTCTCAGATCCTATGTTAGCTTAGCTCCCTCCTGAGGCCCTGCTATACTTTTGTTTTTCTGAGTCCTTGGAGGTTTGCTTGGGTCCCTAGCCTGTAACTCCAGTTACTTGAGCCAGGCCCTCACATCCATCTGTTAGATCGGCACTGCCCAGGCTAGTAACTACTAACCAGTGTGGCTATTTAAATTTAAATTAAAAAATGAAAATTCAAATCCTTAGCTGCACTAGTTAAGCTCAATAGCTACGGTGGCTAGTGGTGACTGGACTGGATGCTGTCCTAGAAATGTCTGTATTGGCTGGCCTGAGAATGGGATGAGGTATCCCTGTTAGATTTCATCTTCCACCAGCTGTTAGCTTGTGATCTGTCATTCATAAGGAGGAAGGTCAGAACCTGGCGCACAGTTAAATGCCCGGTAAATGGCACTTTCCTTGCCTGTTCTATTTTTTGGATAAGGTATTAATTCCAGAAATCTGTATCTATTGCTGGATAAAATTATCCCCAAACTCAAAGGTGGTAAACACCTGGCACTGCTGGCTGTTTGCCATGGCATGGGGGAGGTTGGGGGTGCACACATAGTTTCTGTGAGTCAGAAATTCAGGAGCAGCTTAACTGGGTGGTTCTGGCTCTGGGGCTCATAAGGTTGCGGTCCAGATGTTGGCCAGGATCGCAGCCATCTGCAGCCTGATTGGGCTGGAGGATCCATTTCCGAGATGGTGCTCTCACATGTCTTGCAACTTGATGCTGGCTGTTGGCAGGAGGCCTCAGCTCTGCACCTCGTGGATTTATATAGGGCTGAATCTCCTCGTGACACATCAGCTGGCTTCTCCCAGAGTCATTGATCCAAAAGAGCCAGGTGGAAACTGGAATGCCTGTTAAGGCTTAGCTTTGGAAGCCACACATTCTCCTTTCAATAATATCTTTTTTCTGGAGGTACTGGAGATTGAATCCAGGCCTTTGCACTGAGCTACATCCCCACCCCTTTTTAATTTTTTTATTTTGAGACAGTCTAAGTTGCCCAGTGTGGGCTTGAACTTGAGATCCTCTTGCCTCAGCCTCCCAGAGTGCTAGCGTTGCAAGTATGCTCCACCATGCCCAGCTCCTGTAATATCTTACTGGCCACACAAGTCAACCCTATTCATTGTGAGAGTCAATCACACAAAGACAGGAATACCAAGAGGCAAAACTCATTGGCAGCTATTTTGAAGATTGTGACCATGGCCCTATGACTGGTCAACACCTGACTGGGATTACTTTATCTGCACAGCTGACTGGTACAATATTATTTCTCAGAATTGAACAGAGAATCCTAAGTGGATTTTGTACAATAGTAGACCATTTTTGTAAGTGATCTGCCAATCTGAGCCACAGAGGCACTGATCCCTGCATGAGTCATTTCCTACACAGGGAACACAAAAGGCCTACAAGCCAAATGTCTTTCTGCTAATTGATACATGGCTTTGGGGGGGTAGGTAGAATTATGAGAGGATCTCCAAGACCCTCCAGCCCCTGCCAAATGTATGTGACGTGTATAATTCTCTCCCCTTGAGTGTGGGCAGGTCCTGTAGATGATAGGATACCAGTAAGTTTATAATCAGGTTACATTAGACAGCAAAGGTGAGGAGATTCTTCAGATGTCCCAAATTTATTTCTTTCTAGCAAAAACGGAGATTATCTTGGGTGGGCCTGATTCAATTGGTTGACCTTAGAGAAGCAAGGTACCATGGCTCCAGGACTCTACAGTCCTGGCTGGCACTTTGATTGCAGCCTTAGGAGACCCCAAGCAGACAGCTACACTGTGCTTAGATCCATGGAAACCTGGGGACAATAAATATGTGTTGTTGTAACCTGCTACTTTTGTGGTGATTCATTATGCAACACAGAAACTAATACATGAAAGTCATTTAATTTACTAATACAGAAAGGTCACTCTTCCTCCTCTGAACCATCAGTTGCCCTACTTGTTAAATGGCGGGAGAGAGCAGTATACAGATCACTATGAAAAGCACTTGGCGGGGGGTGTGGTGGCACATACCTGTAATTCTGGGACTGGAGAGGCTGAGGCAGGAGGATCACTGTGAGTTCCAGGCCAGCCTGGGTTACATAGTAAGTTCAAGATCAGCCTAAACTACACAGGGAGACCCTGTCTCAAGAAAAAAAAAAAGTGCTTTCAGAGGACTAACAATAGCAGCAATTAGCCCATATAAAGTGGTTCCTGTGGGCCAGGCACTGTTCCAAGTTCTTTACATACATTGTTCAGCTTTATAACATTTTATGAAACAAATAGTATTATTCCCACTTACAGAAGTAGACACTGAGACACACAGGGGTGAAGTGACTTGAGTTTCCCTGACTAGCACACACAGCTTTGTTGACTAAAAAGGCCACCATTAGGCTGCATTCCTTCACTTTACAAAGGTCCCTCTGAAAATAACATATGGGTTAGGAGTGCAAGAAGGGAATATAAACATAAATATATATAAATGGGCTGGATGTGGTGGTACACACCTGTAATCCCAGCACTCTGGGAGGTTGAGGAAGGAGGATTCCAAGTTCAAGCCCAGGCTTAGAGGGTCTCTGTCTCAAAATAAAAAAATAAGGGCTGTGGATGTATCTCAGCATGAAGGTCCTGGGTTCAATCCCCAGTGTAAATCCATTAGTGGATGTAGCATACGCATGCCAGGACACACCAAGACCAAAATCATGTTACTCCTCCCCAGGACGAGGTGCTAATGGTGCATGTAGAGACACCAGCCAGGGCTGGTCTGCGGCGTGTTTTAGATCAGACGGCTTGAGGATGGTTTGGTGGGATGGGCCCCACTTCGGTACCTTTTAACCGGGGTGAGTGCCTGAGAACTCATTCGCAAGGCTCTGCCTTTTTCCTCTTTGCCTGTACCCCCAACCTGCCCTGTGCCATGGCAAACAGCCCGCGGTGTCAGGTGTTTACCACCTTACCCACCGAAATTGTTATTATACCACCAGTGCATGCATTTGTTCCTTGGGACCTGGGACCCAGCCAACTCTGGGTGACTAGGACACCTTTTTGTGTGTTTGTGTGAGTGCTCAGGGTTGGCCCTTGCCAAGACCTTGTAGGTGTCTCACTGGTTTCACTTCCCTTAAAGCCACTTCCTTTCTCCCTCATCATCTTCATGGTCCGTGTCCTTGCAGTCTGCATCCTCCCCAGGGAGGAAGATATCTGACAAATTTTACCGGCACCTCCGTTATAACTGGTTTCTATTTGTAGAAAATCTCACTTGACTCAAACCAAAAAACCCAAGAACCTCCAAGGTCCTTACTTAAGCTGGGACACCGGTTTGTTCCCAGTGCTCGCTGGTAGCACAAGATGGTAAATGGGAAGATTTGGGAACAGAGCTTTTGGGCTTATCCTCAATAGTTTGTGTCAGGTGTGCAGAATTCAAATCAAGGACTGGCTCTGCCGACAACCTGCTGTGACCCTGACCTCTTTTCTTAGAGCCTCAGTGTCCTCATCTATGAAAAAGGAGGCTGGGTGTGGTGGTGCACACCTGTAATCCCAGCACTCAGGAGGCTGAGGCAAGAGGATCGCCTTGAGTTCGAGGCCAGCCTGGGCTACTTAGTGAGTTGAAGGCCAACCTGAACTGCACAGGAAGACCTGTCTCAATCAATCAATCAATCAATCAATCAAATAAATAAATTAAAAAATGTTTTAAAAAAGGGAAATGTGGGCGGGAGCAATGATTCTCAAGATGGCTGCTCACAGGGATCACATTGGAGAGTTTGCCAACAGCACAGGTGCTCGGGCTCCCCCACCTTAGAGATTTCAATCCAACTGATCTGTGGTGTGGCCTGGATAGCTAATTTTTACAGCTTGATAGCTGATTCTAATATGAAAAAGTCTAAAAACACAAACAGGTTTTAAAGTGTTTGGAAATTCCTTGGAAGTACAGTATCCAGAACTGTGTGTATAAAATCCTAAGAATCCCAAGAACAGAAAAGGGTTCAGATTATTAAGGACACCATCTTGCTGGTGTAAAAAACCAACAAAACAACTCAATGCTTGCAAGGGGGAACAGCGCCATCTGGTGTTGTACTTTGCACACTATCCAAATTATTAGCCAATTCAGTTGCGACTTGTTACAGTATTTGAGAACCACCTCAATGTGCAAGAAACTGCGATGCATTCTCCAGGACACACAGAGATAAAATCTCCTTTCCACAGGAAGCTCACAATCTATAGGGGACAATGGACATGTACATAAAGCTCGTTGACCCAAGGCAGGAGGTAACATGATGGAATACAAGATGGAAGCCTGGTATCAGGGCCAGCTTTAGGGATGTTGACCTGTGTTGAGAAGGGCTTTGCACTTGATTTCATCATCTCTTGTCTTGTGTGAAAATTATTTGAACAGGAGTCATATATTTTCATTTTGCACTAGGCCCCATGAATTATATAGTTGGTCCTACCTGGGGTAGTTGGGACAGTTTTGGAGGAGCTGGGGCTGGAGGCAGCACAGTAGTGGAGAGAGAAGAAGAAACATATTTTGGTGTGGAAAGAGAGGTAGAGTCCTCAGGCTTGGCGTCAGTCTTGTGGGGGAAGGAGAGAGAATGCTATGGTTAATACATTGTGTCAACTTGAGCAGTTTAGAAGTTTAACTGAGAGACTCAGCAGGGAACCAGGGTTCTTACTTTGTAAATATCCTCATCCTGTGCAAAGGAGGGCAAAGATATTTTGTGAGTGTTACACCCACCCTGAAGCAGGGGGTGGCCTATGTACAATTTGAGGGTAGAGAAGAGGCTTGCATTTTGCCCTCTTTTGCTCTGGCTGCTGCCTTGGAGTGTTGCCCTACCTTGGAGCCAGCTGATTATGGACTGAAATCTCCAGAAATTGTAAGCTAAATAAACCTTTTCTTCCCTAACTTTGGGTGTCAGGTGTTTGTCTCAGCAACGAAGAAAAGTAATCAAAACAGAGAAGGTCCTGAACCGTGAAGTTGGGTGAAGAGGGAAGGGAGTTTGAGGTTCACTGATCAGGCAGCAGTAGGGAGGGTCTCCAGGGACAGACCCAGCAGCCAGAACTGGAGACAGGGTAGGGCTGGAGTTTTGGGGTCACAGACTTCCAGGTGGGCAGCCAGGTGGGATCAGGAGTGATAAGGACACCTAAGAGGCGTGAGGAAGACAGAACTGTAAAGCTCTTGAAGCCAGCTGCCCATGCAGTGCACTATGAAACGTCTCAGCTACCTTCCGGCTCCAGCACCACCATGGGACGGTGACACAAACCCTCCTGGGGCAGGGACTCATTTCGGGGATTTCCCATTCAGTATGTTCCCACAATTCCTCAGCCAGGATCCACCGTGGGCCACATGGGCTTTAAGCAAACATCTCCCCTGCTGCTCATTGTGGGGTTCAGCCTGCCAAGACTGGGGAGTCTAAAGAGTAAGTGCTTTTGGGAAACGTGGCTCCTCTACTTTTTATTTGCTTTGTTTTGGCTGCTTCTGAAATCTTATGGGACTTTCCACTTCTGGGGAAGGCATTTTACAGGAAGTGAGCTCTTCCTCAGAGGTCAAGGAAGGGTTCAGAGGCTTGGACCCTAAGCCCACAATTTCAGACCAGTTTGCTCCATGGGCACCACCACCAGGGGCTGGTACAGGTAGTTGGGACTCATGATATCTGTGTCCCTGTTTTCCACAGACCAAGCAAGGAGCCTGTCTGATGTTTATTTATCTTTCTTCTTCCCCAGAAAGCACAAAGTAGGCACAGTGTAGTCAGGCCAATCAGGAATAGACTGATTCAGTCTGCTGGCTCCAAGCAGGGGAGCCCCTCTTTCAGATGCATTATTGCCCAGGTTTCCTAAGAGTTCTGCCTGGGTTCTCCTAGGATCTTTGTCCTGTAGAGCTTCCATATTTGTCTCTGAGCTTATGGTGCATTTTTGCTTGGGATGGGAAACAACTAGTAAGATAACTAGTTACCAGAGTTGACAGGTGGCTTTTGGGGCAGGGACAGAGCCTCAGGGATGCCAGTTGCCTGTGAGCCTTGTTGTTCCTCTAGAGAGCATCAAAAAGGTAGGCTGTTGGCTCCATCAGACTGTGGCTTGCACAGCAACTGATTCTAGCACAGCAGAGGAATCCCTGATCCTCAGGACTACAAAACCTGACCACTGGATCTGGCAAAACCTGACCACTGTCCCAGGCACCTCTGCAGCCACCAATGCTGTGTAGCAGAGGGGTGGCTCAGGCAAGGTTACTATGACAACTTCAGTCCTAGGGAGTACAGGTCTCCAGCTAGTGCTCCAGGTGAGACCTAGGGCAGGGGGGGACCTGGTGGTGCTCAAGGGTATGCAGGCCATGCTTCTCTTCTGCCTGCCCTTTCAAAACTACAGGCTTTATCCTCAAGTAGGGATATACGTCCCTGGAAGATAAATGCCCCAGGTCTGGTTTCTTGGAGTGTGCAATATTGTGTAAAAGACAGGGAAAACTAGAAAAAGATGGAGGGACAGGAACGCATAGACCCACCGAGAAGTTACCAGGGCAGAGTTCAGTTGACTGACTGAAAGACAGAGTGAGATGAAGTGGATAAGGAGAACCACACACACAATGAACACAAGGTGTCTCCCAGGTTATCTTTTTTTTTTTCTTTTTGGTACCGGGGGGTCAAACACTTGCCAAGAGTGCGGTTGGGTCTTCTTAAACGCCCTGTAAAACGAGGTTTCTGTGGGGAGACTCCTGCCCTTTTATAAGGGAGGGGCACGACAGCAGGGGGCGGCCCAGGGAAGCCACCCGCGCCGCACCCCCGCCCGCGCGGGCGCACCAGGCAGCTCCTAAGTCTGGATGAAGAGGTGGAAGTTGGTTCGAGTGAACTCGTGATGGATGCTCTCGAGGAGCGCGTCAGCATCATCCGCGGGCTTCGGGGCGCTGGGCGGACCCGGCCTGGCGCTGTATTCCGGGGTGTAGGTGAAAGAGAAGGCGCTGGGGTAGAAGAGCCCGTCGGCGCGCACCAGGCTCACCGGCACCGTGATGGGAGTGCGCAGCCAGCGCCAGTCGCTGCCGAAGGCCGCCACGTCGGGCACCACGCACACCAGGGACCGCGGGCTCCTGGGGTGGGGCATGGAGGTTCGAGCTGCAGTGACTCTCGTGACTCGTCCCCTGCTCCTGGGAACCTCAGATTACCTCCTGCACCCCATACCTGTACATGGTCTCTGCCTCCACGTCCCCGAACCACACCTTGAGCCCCGCATGGAAGTTCTCCCCGTGCAGCTCCAGCGTTGCCACGTCGCCCCCTCCGCTCAGCTGGGGGAGGGTGGGACCAGGTGGGGTGGGGTAGGGGGACCAGGAGTCAGGGGGCTGCCCTCCCTCGCCTGCGCCTCACCCCCCACGCTCCCTGCCCATTGGCGCCCCCCAGCGCCCGCTTCACCTCTAGGGTGCCGATGAGGGGCACTGGCGTGACCGGCTCGCGCGTGCACGCCAGACTGGTGCTGAAGGAGAACTCCACGGACTCGGTGCCGATAATGGTCCAGCAGGAGCTGTCGTTGAGCAGCACCCTGTTCGCCTCCTTGGGGCAGGGAGAGGCCTGGAAGAGGATCTAAGGGTAAGGCTGAGGCTTCCCTGGTGGGCACCAGTGTAAAGGAGCTGCACGGTGCCTGGGCTGGCCCATCAGGCCCAAATGAGTTTGGGTCCTAGGCTCTGTGATATCCCTGCGACCGAACTTGGACCAGACTCTTAGATTTTCTCAAGGAGAGCTGAATAAGCTCACTGCACCTGCTGCTTGCTTCTTCTTTCCCGTCCCTCTCTCTCCCTCCCTCTTCTCCCTCTTTCTCTTTCTTTTTCCCCTTTACTGCTGGTGGCTGAATACAAGGCCGCCCACGGAAGTGTATCCCCAGCCCTCTTCGCAAGGCCTCACTATGTTACCCAAGCAGGACGTCAACTTGCCTCGGCCTCCTAAGTGGTTGGCATTACAAGGTGTGCCCCTCCCCCAGCCCATGTGGTTTCTCATGGCCTTCTTTTCTTAGATTTCTAGAATTTTATGTTTTAAAATTTGTGCACTTCTTTGCCCTACCATTCTACAACTTCAACATTCTTTGAGAAGGAATATTGCTCAATGATAATAATAATTGTTGTTTTCTACATTTTATGATTCTATCGCCTAACATTCTTGATAGTATTCTTTTGACAGTTAGCTTGCTTAATAATAATTCTTACCTTCCACACTTTACAATTCTATGCCTCAATATTCTATCTTTCTAATGCTCTTTTGTCAACAATACTCAAAACTATTACCCATTCCGATTTTTATTTGCATTTTACAATTTTATGTTCCAATAGCCTGTGATTCTAAGCTTCACTGGGGATGAATATTGCTTAATAATAACAAGTATTATTTACTACATTCTACATTTCTGTCCCAATAGTCCACGATTCTGACCTCCCACAGTGGGCGGCAGTGTTGCTCAGTAAGCAGCAACCACCACGGCAGTGGTCTTACATTCTGTGGCTCTCTACCTTCTCCCTTTCTGGGACGCTGGTAGACCCCGCTCACCTGGAATTGCACCACCTTCTCTGTGGCAAGGCATAAATAGGTACCACCCCCTTCTGGAGGGCCACCTGGAAATTGGAAGGCACACTTGTGCAGTTGGGAGATAGGCTCGTCCACATCGAGGAGTGCACACTGTTTGGCTACTTTGCGGATGATCTGCAACAGAAGGGTGGTAGGAAGTACGGTGCCACGGTGCCTGGGTGCCCAGAAGATGCCTTCCCAGCCAGTCTCAGCTACACAGGAAGATTCCTAGAAAGCACCAAGTATCCCCAGAGCAAGAACAGGTATCTTCAGGCTTTGGGGCCTCGCCTTCCAGTCCTGTGCACATAGGTCACACCCTTTGCAGGGACCTAGGGGGACCCCTGCAGGTGTGCTGTCCCTCCTCATACCATAGGAGGTAGTGTGATGCCAGTGACTGTGCAGACAAGCTGCACCAGGGAGCCATATCGGACGTAGCCCTCTCGAGGTGGGAAGTCCCCCTGGGAACAGTGTTCATCAGCTGGGGTGAAAGAAAGAGAGGAAGGTTTTAAGAGCCCCATCTTCTGTCCTGAACCCTGCCTTCTTACCTTTGGCTCTACCTCACATCGTGAATAGGCCTTGTGGGAAAGGCCAGCCCTTTGGCAAGCTCTAGGGGAGGGGGGTTGTTTGTGTTCATGCTCACAGACATCTGCCTCCCAGGGTAGGCACTTAGTATGAGGGGGAAGCGCAGTGATATGGGAATCAGAATAGCTGGGTCAGTCACTTTCTCACTGGGATCGTGGGTCAGTCTTTGTTTTTGAGCTCAGCTGCAGGGGCAAGTTGACTTTTCTCGAGGAACTGGGGAGAGGAGTAAGCAAGCCGACACATGTGGAGTGTCCCACTGTGTCTTGCTGGGGTCATTACCGAGGTGGAGCGTGAAGGCAGCCCACCGTCTCGCACTGGCCACGAAGGCCCCATCTTCCACAGAGAGGTAGCGAGTGGACACTGTCTGGGAGCGCAGGCGGTTGAAGAGGGAGACCTTTGAGCCTGATGATATGCACACTGTGAGAGGAGGAGGAATCAGGGCCCTGGCGTGGAACGTTGGGACTCCCAGACAATCTCGGGTCCTCTGCCGTGCACCAGCCTGGCTGATACGGACAAGCTGGATGGTCATATCTCACAGCTATTTATCTAATGCAGCTGTTTCCCTATTTCTGTGCCTGGGCTGCTACTTTATGCTGCTTGTGCTACTTTGGAGCAGGCATGGCACTGGGCACTGAGTACCAAAGGGTGAGTTAGGCCCACCTTGCTCTGGAAGAGATTGCAGTTGCAAGTACATAAATCTAAAACGCCAATTTGATGTGGTGAGGGCTGAGGTAGGGAGGCCTTCCTGGAAGAAGTTACACTCTGAGTGGGATCATGAAGCCGGTAGGAGTTGTTAGGGGGATGCCTTAGCAAAGGCCATGTGGTGTGAAATACCTGTGCACTATTTTAGGAGTTTATTTTTTCTTGCCTCAAATATCATATACTCAAAGCCACTGCTCTGCTTTGTTAATGCACTTTAGTCACTTACGGAGAAGGCAATGGGTGGGTCATTGTCCTCTCTTCTCTCACAGTTCTAGGCATACTAGGTGCTCATTTATACTTACTCAAAGTCTACCTCCACTGAATAATTGCTAGCACTTACTGTATGCTAGGTACTTTTCTAAATGCTTTATGCATATTTACTCCTTTAATTCTCTCAACAACCCTGTAAGGTAGACAATATTACTTCCACTTAAGAGAACAACCTGAACATCGCATCGTAGTTACACTTGTAATCTCAGTAGTCTGGGAGGCTGAGGCAGGAGGATTGCAAGTTTATTTATTTATTGGGTTTTTTTGAGACAGTCTTGGCTGGTCTTGAACTCACTATGTAGCCCAGGCTGGCCTCAAACCTGTGGCAATCCTCCTGCCTCAGTCTCCTGAGTGCTGTGATACAAGCATATACCATCATGCCCGGCAGCAGTATTATTATTATTATTATTATTATTATTATTATTAGAGTGGTGTTGGGGAATCCAGGGCCTCGTGCAAGCTAAAGCAAGTGCAAGTGCTTTACTACTGAGTTACGTGCTAGGTCTCACTCTAATTTTATGGAGATCCATCCCTTAGCAAGAGCCAGGCATACAACAAGGACTTCATATGTATTTTAAACTGAATTCCCCCTGCCTCTTTACGGTCACTTTTGTTTCCTGGAACTGGGGATTCAATGCCCGGCCCTACCTCTGCTAAGCACTTGCTTTACTACTAAGTCTCACTCCCACCCCATCCATCCCCTTTTATCATCTCCAGTTTGGCCCCCATTCAGTCTCCGAGTCCCCTTTCCCGGCTTTTGCTCCCCTCTTGCGTGTCCTGTCGCACCCACTCAGATCAGCCCCTTTCTGGGTTCAGACTCCGCCTCTCACTCTGACCCACCCCTAGGCGCCCAATCAGGGTTTAAATGG
>RJWT010024343.1:0-16505 GCA_004365215.1 Cuniculus paca | reverse complement strand
TTTTTTTTTTTTCATAAAAGATCACATTTTCCATTGCAGAACCAGAACAATCAAGGTGGGCTATCTACAGGAACTAGAACAATCAAGGTGGGCTATCTACAGGAACTAGAACAATCAATAGGGAACATCTATGGTAACAGGTTATATATTGACACATAGTTTCTAAGACAGTTTAACCAGAATGGAGAAGCCAATACAGTTAGTGGAGTTATACATAAGTTTCACCATTTTCATTGTGGCCCAGTATTTTTAGGAAATTTATAGCCTATAACACAAAGGTCAGCAATGGAAGCTAGAAAGTCTGTGCCAGCAGGATGAAGGATCTGTGTCAGTAGGCTGAGGGTTCTGCACTGGAGCCAAGAAGTGACACTTAAAGTAAGGAACAGGGCTCCCCTGAAAAGTACCACAGGCATCCTCAGTGACAATGAGGCCCCGAGCTCCTCCGAGGATCACAGCTGAGTTCCTATCAGGAAGCCAGTATGACAAGCTTCTCCTGGAGATTGAGTGGCACACCATCTTCCCCTCCAGAGCCAGGAAGCAGTAAAGACCAGAGCTCACCCAAAGTGAACTGCAGCCATTCTCGGCAACAAGGTCTTGAGCTCCTCTAATGATGAGAACGGCCAAGTTCATAGCAAGAAAGAAGCTCGACAAGCTCCTCCAGGAGAGCCAACAGCAACAGGAGAACCAATAGCACCACACAACTTCTCCAGTTCTCCTTTTATGTTGGCAACAATCTTTAGGTGGGCCATACATGCTCAGCGCCATGCTGATTCAGTTCAGTTGGTATTACAAGTTGACTACCAGTATCAACCTGTACCTTAAGATCAGGCTTCTTCTCTTTACTTTCTCAATTAAACCAATTTGCAAATTTTCAGTGTTCCTAAGGAATTTTGGGAGTGACAGGTCTGGCAGGGATGATGATGATGATGATGATGATGATGATGATGATGATGATGATGAATAGCAAGTTACAGAAAACATACTGTATGCCACGCACTCTATTTAGCACTTTATATGCATTAGTTCATTGTATCTCCATTTAATCCTCATTTAATGTATCATTTCCCTCATCTTTCAGATAAGAAAATTAGGTTTGGATAGGTTTAAAAAAATAAACCAAGTCCATATAGCTACTAAATGGCAAATTCAAAAGCTGAATGTAGCCATGGGATACTTGACACTATGCTGCATAGTTTCTTATTGTGATGGATGGCTACCACCAACAGTGGTGTTTGTATATCCTAAAATAACACTATGTAGTTCATATAGTTGCTGTGAGCAGCAATTGAGATATTGCCTAAACATTAGCAATGTTCTCAACACACAGCATGTGTTCTTTGGGTGTCAGCTGGACACACAGCAATGTGTTCTATGGGTGTCTTTTTTTCATTCAAGGGGGTAGCTAGACTGACACTAGATTCTAGCCTCAACTTCAAGTCATCATTGGAGGGATTCAGACTGGCAGAACTCAAAGATGCAATTCTAGAACTCCAATTGTTTCCAGGGGGGAATAATCCTTTAGGTCAATTGTGACTCCCTGGGACTCTACTCACGTGAGTTAGGGAGAGAGGGAAAAGTGTTGAGAGGTAGGATCTGAAGTGAGGTATACTATAATCTCTCAATAGAATGAATGAACATTGTTATGGCACCAAATATCACTATCCCATTTTATTTACTAAACCATCTAGCAAGTTAAAGTAGCTCAGGAGGCAGTCTTGCATATTCTGAGTTCCCAAGTAAAGCTCTTTTATGGACTATATACTTAATAATTTTAAAACCGCAAAATTAGAAAAAACAAATTTACAGTTGATCACAGCAAATGTGACTTACTTTTCCTCACCTAACCAAAAGTTTGGAAGCAAAGCTGGCATCTCTGAGACTTCCATCTGTTTTTTGAAGGTTGCAAGACAGCTGCCCCAAGGCAGCAAGGAAGACAGGCTATGGAAATAAGGGTATGTGCCATGTTATGTATGTAAATATTTGCCTTCAAAAGAAACATGAGCAACATCCCTACACATCAGGATTATGCTCTTTACAGACCTCTCCATAATCCACTTACCTAAAAATGCTGTGACATAAATATTAGGAGAATGTATTTCTAGGAAACCAGAAATACAATATTAGAGTCCCTTAAAATTTTCCATTATCAATTTCACTACAGAGGAAGGTGCATCAAGTTTCTCATGCTCTGAAACCTACTGTGGACCTTATCCTGAATCAGAACCAGAAGTAAAGGCGGTGGCAGATTTCTTGAGAAAAAATATTAACCATATTAAAGCTTACATCAGCATGCATTCATACTCCCAGCAGATACTATTCCCATATTCCTATAACAGAAGCAAAACCAAAGATCATGAGGAACTGGTAAGTGCTACTTAATTATTTCTCATTAGATTTCAGAAATAAAATAATACTTAGTTCCAGAAACAAAAACTATGGAAACAAAATTTTCTCCTCTGGGTGACAAATGTATGAATGTTTTGTACCATGGTGTAACTCTGTCAAGAGTCACCTCGAGGTCAGGATTCACTAGATTTAGGGCTTCGAGGTTTTAGAACTTCACTGAGGCAAGGGTTGGTGTTTTTTTTGTTTTGTTTTGTTTTGTTTCCTTTTTTTTTTTTGAATGTTGTGGACCATAGCAAGTTCAAAGAAGACCCACACAGGGATGGGAATATGTTAAGTTGATAAGAGCGCTTACTGGGCATGATGATACCCTGAGTTCAATTCCTAGAACAAATATCACAAACGGAATATAGTAACATAGATACTCACTAAACCTACGCATCTCAGTAGTGAATGTGCGATGGTTGATGTGGCAAGGGGTAGCCCCTAACTCTTTCAGAGGGAAGAGCTGTGATAAGAGACGGGATGCAGTGGCTTCTATTTTTGAGGGGTTCAAAGAAACAAGAATAATAAAATACCATTGACATCAAAGGACAGACACCACTTCAGCAATTTTTTTTATGAGCAGAATATATTTATTGAAAGAAAGAAAGTTTCTGCTGAGAGAGAAACAGAAGGGGTCCCAAGTGGGTTGCCAAAGATTTTGACTTCTTGAGAGACTTTTATAGAGTAAAACCATGAGGTTAGGTGGGTCCACGATAGGGAAAACCTGGAAACTCATAAGGCAAACGGGCATGAGGTGGGACAGAACTATGGTCAACCATTAAGATTAATTGTTCAGGTAAAATTGACCAAATCGTGGACAAATAGTGAAGTGAGTCACGTAGCAAGCAAGCATTCTTAGGGATCAGTGACTCTATCTACAGGGGATTGGGATGGTCAAGGTAATCCACACCTATTTAGAAAGTTAATCCCTGATGTTTCTACTTAGGGTGTGGTTGTATTTGTTTTGCCTTGTCTTGAGATCTGGCTTATAGCAGGAGGTGTCTGTCTCCTTCAAGGTTGCAAGACATCTGGTCCTCTGTGTCCACTTTCTTGAGGGCCTGGCCCTATCTGACTGCCTATAATATTTCCTGTAACATTCCCCCCTCTGAAGAAGTATCCCGAACTGCCATGAGGGAGAAATGGTCGATGACCGATCTGGCTTCTTCAGGCTGAAAGGGGTCGTAGTTGTTGATTGGCAGTCAGAGATACTCTGCAGAGGGTCTATCTAAGGGCCCTCCCTAGACACCAGACAGTTTCATCTTGGACGGGTGTACAGCTCTAAGTCTCCATCCAGCGATCTCGGTGGAAGACCTCCAAATGATGTAGGGGAATGAAACTCCCAAACTACTAGATGTTCGGCAAGTTTGTGTTCTCTAAAATTGAAGAATGAATTTTAGGAACAATGGAGGTTATGAGCAGGATATATTTATTGAGAGAGAGAAAGCTTCTGTCTGAGAGAGAGACTGAAGGGGTCCCAAGTGGGTTGCCTGCTTCAGCAATTTTGAAAGGAGATTTCTATATGTACTCAGAAGGGATGACCTTCCAAGCAGAAGAGATGGCACTGCTCACAGTAAGCTTGTCCAAGGAGAGTGCGGAGTGGAAGGTACCTCATCAAAAAGTAGGCACGGTCACCTTGTGAAAGGGTTTAAACGTCAGAATTAATTTGTACTTTGTTATGTAGACAATGGAGTTCCATTAAAATCTGTTTTGGACAAGGGTACCATTCAGTATCATATACAGGATAAAAAAAAATACTCACTGATATTCCTCTGGATTTTTCCAGAGGGAGATAGTGATAACCATGAGGCTAGTCTCAATTTCTGGGTGAAGTGGGAACTTCAGAAAAGCTCTTCATAAGCTAGAACCAAATGTAGTCCAGGTTAGTAGCCTTGGTTATTATCCTGCTACCTCCTGGGCGCGTAATTTTTATTTTGTGAGTCTTTGGAAGTCATTAGACATTTTAAACAAGAAGAAAATAGAATTTGTGAAGCATGAAACGTTTATCATGCATGCAGTGGGTGTACATTTATTTAAAGGAATTGGATTTAAAGTTTGATGATAAATTTGTCTAGGGATGGAGAAAGTCCAAGCCTGGATTCCTGAAAAGCCATGTGAGAATTTTTTTGGCACAAATCAAAATATCAAAAGTTTCAATGTGCTGGAAGAGTTTATTTTTAAAACCAACCATTTGTAATTGCCATAAAGTTAAAAACATTTTTAATGTATTCATCTTAATTTACTTTTTGGATAAATCTAGATTTTTCACATGTACACTTTTATTCAATTAATGTAACTTTTTCAGAACTTCCACCTGTCCTGTTTCAAAGCTGCACATTAACTGAAATTCTATATCCTATTGCTTCTAGTCTCAAGTGGCCAGTGCAGCAGTTCGTGCTATTGAGAGTATTCATAAAAATACAAAATATACACATGGCAGTGGCTCAGAGACTTTATGTAAGTATTTTTTTTATGCTCTTGGAGAACGGTAGGTTATTAAAGAAATCTGTATTTAGTTTTTCTCTGTAGGTTTAATTTTCCAAACTGAATCTTTAAACAAAGTCAAATGTAAAACAAAAAAAATATAACAATTAGAAGCAGAAGCATAATAGCTGTGACAGTGCTGAACAAAATTGTATTAATATACAACTACACTAAAAAGAAGTCGACCTAGTATTTAAGAAATTATATTTGTCACTATAGAGTGGGGATTATAGAGTTGGCATCATACTAGTTAAGTAAAAATATGTCATAATGGGTCAGTTGTACCCCAAGTGTCCCCAACCCTGGGGCACAAATCGGGGTCTGCATTTACAGCTGCCACCCTGCCACTTGCATTATTGCTTCAACTTTGCCTCCTGTCAGATCAGCAGGGGCATTAGATTCTCACAGGGTCACAAACACTACTGTGACCTGCCTATGTGAGGGATCCAGGTTGCCATAAGAGAATTCAACCCTGGAACAGCCCACCCTACCCGTCTCTCTGTCAGTGGAAAAACTGTCTTCCACAAAACCAGTCCCTGGTGCCAAAAATGTTGGAAAGACCGCTGTTGTATACTGTACAAATCTAGGGAATTCCATTTATCTTAGGTGTTTTTTAACAATATCCTGTACTTAAGAATATGGCTCATAACTTTTTACAGTTGAATGTCTTTTTTATTAATTTATGCTGGATGATATTTACTGAGAGATTCCTAAGTACCCACAATGGAATGACAATGATTTTTTACTTTTGAAGCTGGAGGGTAAATGGCATAAGAGGAATAAAAAATAAATATATAACCATGTATCAGCAAACTACAGCCTAAAGATCAAGTTCAGGCCACTGATTATTTTTATATAACCAATGAGCTAAGAATGATTTCTCATCTTTTTAAATGGCTGAAAAAGACACAAAAAGAACAAATTTTTTTGACATGTGAAAATTATAAGAAATTCATATTTGTGGATATAAATAAAATGTTATTGTAACACAGTTCTGCTCATTCATTTGTATATGGTATATGATGGCTTTCACAACAGCATGCTTCAGTAACTGTAACAAAGACAAGGTGGCCTACAAAACCTAAAATATTAAAATCTGATCCTTTACAGAATCAGTTTGCCAACTCTTGATGTCAAACAAATAGTAAAATATAGAACACTTTCACCAGGTGCTTTGAAGAAAATAAACTAGGCTTAAAGGTTTGAGAATGACTGTTGGTAAAAACAGGCAATTTAGTTAAGAAAGTTGGGAAGGTCTTGGTACACTGCCATTTCTGGGAGAACTACCTGATAAGTGGTTGCCAAGTAAAGGTAAGAGGAAAAGCCAGGGGTAGGGAATAGCGTATGAAAGGCTTGAAGATAACATATTTGTAGTCCCAGGGTGTCACCTGCAATGTATAAAAAGTCACATTTATATTATTGTCAGTATGTGGTTTGAGCAGCAGATGCTCTATTAGTAGGATGCCCCAGAATTTCCCTCTTCCTCACTCCCAACTACCCCATATCTGTGTCCCTGAGTTTACTGCTGAATTTGCTGATGCAGACCTAGGTCCTTGCACTGGTACAGAAATACCTTCACAATTGAGAGCTCTTTTGTTCCCATCTTCTTTATTATTAATTCCCAAAACATTAACTACAGTGAGTCAGGGCTGAAGAAGCTTTCAGAATAGCCCTGTTACAATGAAACCAGTCTGTCTACACACACTCGTTCATCCAAGATGCATCAGTAGCACAGGACAAATGCTAGAAGAATAAATGCCAGACGTTGATCATTGTTGTCAGATATACTTGCTGAATGAATTAATTAAACCACTATTGACAGCTATTTAAAAATATCATAATACTTCAGTTAACAACCTAGTAATCAATTCAAGTACAAGCAGAAAGAGGCAAAAACGGTTATCCTTTACATATTATATAATTGTTTACCTGGAAAACTATACAAACCAACCAAAAATATTAGTATCAATCAGTGTTAGGTAAGGTGGTCAAGAGCTAATCTAGAACTTTTTTCCTTTATGTTGTTGGTTTTTCTGAGACAGGGTGTCAACCATGTAATTCAGGCTGGGTATAAACTCACTATGTAGCCCTGACTGGCCTTGAACTCACAGAAATCCTCCTGCCTCAGCCTTCTTAGAGCTGGGATTACAGGCATGTGCCACCATGGCCAGCTAGAACTTTCTTATATATAAAAATAATAATATAGAAAATAAAATGGAAAGGAGATCTGGCTGTATCCCATTACATACATACATACACACATACATATAAATACATATGTATGAATTTGTTGTTAACTGTATGCCTGTGTGTAGACAAATCTAGAAAACTTTTTTGCTGTGTATAACAGGAGATAAAAACAACCTTCATGTTTTCGAGAAAACAATATAAAAATTTGCTACTTTGTATATTTAATGCAATCCCAATGAACACTTAAATAAGCTTGAAATTCATTTGAAAGAATAAATTTGGTAGAAGAGCTTAAAAAATACCAAAAATAAGACTAGTAAGAGAGAATTTACTCTCAACTAGGTGGTAATGCACATTATAAACTTAGAATAATTAAGACAGTGTGGAACTGGGCCTGAAAAGTAGAGATCAATAGAAAGGATGACAAAGTACAGAAATATACTCAAATACAGTATAAGAGACCTAGTGTCTGCTAAACAGGGCACTTCAGATCAATTAAGAATGATGTCAACTTGCCAGGCATGGTGGCATATGCCTATAATTCCAGCACTCTGGAGGCTGAGGCAGGAGGATCATCCCAAGTTCAGGGCCAACCTGGATTGCATAATGAGTTCAAGGCCAGCCTGAACTACATAGTGATAACTTGTCTAAAAAAAAAAAACAATTAAAAAAAAAAGAATGATGTCAACTAATTCATCAATAGAGTTGGAAGATCTGACAAATTATTTAGCCTAAAAACTTAATTGAATTATTAACAAGTATCAGTACAATAAATTCCAAATGAGTCAAATATTAAAGTACAAAAACCTTGACATAAACTAAGTTATCTGAATGAAAGAAAAACTTTCTCCACATATTACACAGGGTTAATAACATTCACGCTTTTATAAACAATCTGTAAAATGAACAATGTGGAACGATGAGCAAGGAAAATTGCTAAAAAATATAAGATGGACAATAATATAATAAACAAGATGTGTAACTCACATTTTGATGTTATTGATCGTTTGGATATTACTTTCTCATCAACAAAACTGCCAAAATGCAAAATTTTCATCAATGGTTCAGGAGGGAGATGAAGGCATATTCACACGGTGCTAGTATGAAATGAGTAAAACTCAATTCAATTATTTTGAAATATACTTGGAAACATGTGTATCAAATTGTTGTGGGCAAGAAATCCAATCCAAAAACAAAAAAACAACAGACTCCAAAAAGAAAAAGGAAGCGCTTTATTAGCTGAGCTCAGCGGACACTGTCCGTGCTCACAGCAGGAGTATGGAAGTGCGCTCTGAGCCTAGGGTTGCTGGGGTTTTAAAGCTTTTGACCATAAGGGAAGGAACAAAGGGAAGAGGGGGTGGAGAACAGTAACTTGGTGACCATTTGCCCATAAAAGGCTAGAATAACTGAACAGGAACCTTTTACAGTTACAGGTTATGTTGACATGCTGTTTCCAAATCAATTCGACTGCAAGGGGAAATAGACACAGTTGGTAGAGTCAGACAATAGGTTTCACAATTTGCACAGCAGCATGGCATTCTTAGAAAATTTATAGCCCATAACACAAATTGTAAAAAGTACATAATTAAAAAGCACATAGATTAGCAAAGTGACTTGTAGGAAAGAATATTCTAAATAAATGATTATTTATAAACAAGGTGTTCATTTATATTAAGTTGGAACAGATTTAAAGGTGCCCAAATAAATGATTATTTAAATCAGTTGTATCTAGTTTTACAATGCAGGGGCGTGAGATTATAGACAATAATCTATAAATAATGATATATATTTGAACTCTATTATAACTTATAAATGTTGCAATGATTATGTTTAGAAATGTTACTATATGTATAGAACTTAATGATTTTATTTATGTAGTAATGTAATAAAAACTTAAGTGAATGCATGCCCTGAAAAAAATACTGAATTAAAACATTGGTGTTCATCACTCCTTGGTAGGATTATGGTAGAGTGATGGGTAAGTTTTGTTTTCTTCCTTAATCTGATTTGGTTAAGGAAGCCTGTCACTCTCCATTTTCTACAAGAAACTCAGGTAATCTAATAATAAAAAAAAAAAAAAAAAAGCAAAGCTACTTTTATTTTTACAAAAAAAATCTCATTTTGTGAATTACTTCGAAACATCTATTTTTCAAAAAGTAATTTCTTTCTTTTTTAGACCTAGCTCCTGGAGGTTCAGACGACTGGATCTATGATTTGGGGATCAAGTACTCATTTACAATTGAACTTCGAGATACAGGCAGATATGGATTCTTGCTGCCACAACGTTATATCAAACCTACGTGTACAGAAGCTCTGGCTGCAGTCTCCAGAATAGCGTGGCATGTCATCAGGAACGTTTAATGCTCTTGACTCTTCACTCTACTTCCGTACTTTTACAGATTCTAGAGAGACCAAATCGTAGTAGTTTTTAAATTTGATCAGTAGTTTTGATAAAAGGTTTTCCCATTCCTTACTTTGGTCAAAGAACACAATACATGCTACTTTGAAATTAAGACAAAGGGTCACGTATATGTTCACTTTTTTTCATTTTTCAGAGGCTAGATGTTAATTTCTGATGTTTTACTAGCTATCTCAAGCACTTGTAATGAACAGATCCATGGAGATCAGTGGATCTAACCAACAGAAAGAAAGGTGGTCTGGAACACCGTACATGCAAGTTTTCTGGTCGTTTCAATAAACTTGTTTGCGTCTCTAAAACCGCCACAGTGTATTCCGCCTGCTCCACGGTCACAGGCGCAGGGCCCCGACCCCGAGCCGCGGGAAACACAGGACAGACACCCGCCCCCCGCGCCCCAGCTCAGCCACTCAATAAACACTGTAGGACGAATGAAAAGAATGGTTGTAATTACTTTCAGCAACAAACACGGTACTTCGAGCACCCAGTTCATTATAACACGTTACATAATCAAAGAGGAAAAGCTTTCTCTTTCCACGGGAATTTAGCGCTCCCAGCTCCCAGCTCGCTCTGCAGACTTCCACAGCCAGCAAGCACCGCGCGAGGCCGCGTGGACTTCACCCCAGGGGCGTGGCCATGGGGGCGGGGCCTGCGTGCTGACGACTAATCTGGCGGCCGGAAGCTGCCTGCGTCCGCACACAACTCGGCAAGCCTCTGATTTCCGGCGGCGTTTTGAGGCGATCCTCCTAGCGGCCTGGTAGTGTTTTCGCTTCCGTTTCTCACTTTTCAGTCTCTTGGTTCTGCTTTTTCCTACGTCTGGATCTCGTTTGACCCTAACTAAGCGGCGGGCGACTTCCGCTTCTTAGACGCCCCGGAGCCCTTCGCTCACCGAAGCCGGTTCCCGGGAGCCGCGCGTGCACCTCCCTCTGCTGTCGTCGTCCTCCCGGGTCCCGGCGCGGGGACAGACTGTCGCCTCCCCCGCTCCTCGGAGCGGAGGTAGCGGCGACACCTGGGAACTGCGCTTGCGAAAGGAACTTGGGGAGGAGGTAAGCGGTCATTAAGTCGGTGTGGGTATCTGAGGAAAGGTGTCGGCCGATGCCGGAATGGGAAGGCCTGGGTTATGGGTCCCTCATCATCACCACTTGGGGGTTTGAGCGCTGCGTGAGCTCCTACACTTGACTGCAATAGCTCCCTATGCCCAGACCTTGTTTCTTGCTCCGGTTGTGATTCCGGCTCTCGGTTAAGGGGACAGGACTACCCAGACAAAAGGTTGTGCTTCCCTCCTAGTTGATGGAGGTAGGCGTGGGAAGCCTTGAGCGATATTCACATTTGTGTGCGATAGAAGGATGCACAATATGGTCTTAGTTTTAGAGTCTCTTTGACGCATCTCATCTCTAACAAGATGAAACGGATCTTACGTTTGATTGTGTTCGGTCTTGCTTATTTCTCGAGAGTGATAACGATTTAAGTCCTGGGAGTTGTGGAGGGCTACTTTATTCTCACATTGCAGAGGTACTTTTGGCAGCTGTCTTGTCAGAAACTGGAGAAGAATGAAAAGGAGAGGGTTTGGAGTTGGCAATTTTTCCCTAACTAGATTAGCGTAATTTATGTAGCTGGAAAATAATTCAGAGTTGATAACACTTACATGATACTGTTAAGATCTTGATTGTGGATGATAGTGTCCTAAACTGGTTACACGGGGAGGGTTTTAGATAATTTGAACTACTTTGAAATTTTGGGGCATGTGCAATCTCTAAAGGTTTTTGGATTTTTAAGAAAGTCATTTAAAAAGTTTAGAAAAGGTCTTCACACCACAAACTTTCTAAGTGTGAGGTACTGTTGCAGTAAATCCAAATGATTAGGCCGTGCATTCCATGTATATAAGAGTAGTTAACCTAGTCTGGTTCTGTAATATTTGGCATTACTAAGTATAACAAAATGAAAAATAGCAAGAAATGTCGGGGAGGAGGACAGGAAAAGATGATTAAACAAAGGGATTGGGATGTATTATGTCCATGTACTGACTCCACATGAGATGTAACAGTTACCTACCGCAAGTACTTACTAATAAAAATATTTGACATTATTGGCTTTAGTACCTCAATGACAGTAGTTTGGAGAGTTTTGTGGACACGATATATACATTTTTGAAATAACTTCCAGTTTGTTAAATATTTAGATTATAACAAGACAGTTCCAACAAGAAACTAAGAAAATTGATGCAGGCATGTAGCAATTTGTGTCTAAAAGTAGTAGTCTGAAACTTAAGACTTTCACTGTGCATCTGGTGTGATCTGGTTTCGTCATTATATGGTCTACCTCATAATAATGCAATATAAATGCTATCTAAATAGTAGTTAATGCTGCATTGTTTGTGGAATAATGAGAAGAAAGTTTTTACATATTTATTATAGACACTTTTTTTAGAATATATTCTGGGGTTTATCGAATCCATGGATGCGGAATCCATGCATATGGAGGGCCAAATGTATGCCTCTTTCTGGATTCCTGATTATTGGTGATTTCAGGTGAACACTGATTTTATATTTTGAGATATACAAACTTTTCTTGTTTTCATATGTGTAATATAAATTTAAAATACTCAAATCTAGTAAGTGGATGTAATTTTAACTTCTATTTGTCATTAAAATTTCAGTGAGTCACCAATGTTAATTTATATTACAATAAGCATTCGCATTTATGTATAAAAAGCAAAATTGTTTAATTTAGATTTATTTGGAATATTGATTTTTGGTGGATGTTAGTTTTCCCCATCTTTTCACTCCCCTCCCCCCAGTCTTATACAACGATGAAGCTATTTTACCACATGTTTTATAAGCAGTTGAAACGTTAACTGGTGTGGAGATGTATAATACAGGTGTATTTTTTAGGGTCTTTTTATCTTCGGATAGTTTTATATGTTGCAGCTGTGTTCACTTCATAATAACTGACAACATGGGATGTCAGCTTAGTTCTGTCAGTTCTATTTGGAATTCGGTTTAGAATTGTTTTATTCTTAAGTCTACAGATTGGTAATCTGTAAGGTTGTTTTACGGAATTCTTTTTAAAAAGTTCTCTTAAACTCTGTATCAAATAAATTTAGCTGTTTTTTTCCTTTTAAGAATATGAAGTGTAAGGCAGGTGTGGTGGCACACACCTGTAATCCTAGCGCTCACAAAGATAATGACTTCAAGGCCAGCCTGAACTATATAGCAAGATCCTGTCAGAAAAACCCAAAAATTAAAAAAAAATGTTTTGAAAAGAATAGGAAGTGTGAAGAAACATTATTTTTAATGTAACTCTTTTAGAAGTTCAAGATACAGGGATTTGTTCTACTACGGTACTTGGAATATTTACATAGTTTTAATTGCTTCATTGTTAGACCATTACCTAATACACTGCTGCTTAACATGATTTATGCTGTTGGTAGTTGAGATATTGGAAAGATATTATAATAGATCAAAGTGAAGATATCAAAACTGATACAGTTTGAGCATCCCTAGTCTGAAAGTCTAAAATCTGAAGTGCTTCAAAAATAAAAACCCTGTAAGTGCCAACATGACATCACTAATGCAAAATTCTACCCTGATCTTCATGTGATGAGTTGTAGTCAAAATTCAGGAGCACTAAAAATACTGTATAAAAATACCTTAAGGCTACGTGTATGAAGTGTATATGAGACAGGAATGAATTTTGAATTTAAACTTAGATCCTGTCTCCAAGATACCTTGCTATATGTGTATTTTTTGCAAATATTTCAAAATCTGAAAAGTCTGAAATCCAAAATACTGTGGTCTAAAGCATTTTGGAGAAGAGATTCTAACCTACTTATATTTTATAGCCAAGATTTTAATAATTAGGTGTCAGGAGTAATTACTTATTCAGAAAGAAGCCCTTCTTTGTTTCTCTCAGCTGTGTTTATGGTGTGAACCTCTGAGCACATTGTGATACTGGACATTTCCTGGAGCAAGGGAGCATTTCCCATTTTTAAGATTCTTTTTATGACTAGTAGACTTAAAGTGTCCCAGATTTTCATTTTCTTTTTCAGTCAAAAAGATTGTAAGAACTCCAGATAATTATTTACTGTGCAAGTTGAGAGAAGAAATACGAAAATAACTGAAAAGACTTTAACCAATGTTCCCTGGCTTTGATGATGCCCCTGACTGGAAAAGTCATGATGATGTGGGTGAAAGTGTGATGACTGCTTACACCAGAACAAAAAACGGAAGAAAACCTTACAAAAAGAGTAAACTAAATTAGTAAGTTACTACTGTGACCTCAATTTTTGGCCTCAGTAATAAGAAAGCCTTTAGCATTTACATTTTCATCTTATTTTATTGTTTCTGACTTACATGCTTTGAAGTGTTTGGGTCTCATTGAAGCCCATTGATGCCAAGTTGAGAAATTTGTTTCCTCCCTCTGTGAAATGTGCATTTTTATTTTGTTGTGGTATTGATCTTCCTTGTGGGTCCAGATTTGTGAACAGAATTGAAAAATTCTAGTTGTCAAATTAGTTGGAGACCAAATTTTAATAAATATATGAAAAGAACAGCCTTATCTGGCATGTTGTTGATTATGTACATATTTTGGACAAATGAGATTTTAAAAGTTATATGTTGTGTTTTGCACTATCATACTTACAGCATTTTTATTTACAAACTGGTGAATGTCTCAGTACTAATATTTGAGTAACTTTATTGTTGACTAATAGAAGTTACTAGATGAATATGTATTGGTCAGCTTTGTGTTACTATAATGAAATATCTAATAGGCTCCTGAAGGAAAGAAAGTTTATTTTAGCTCACAGTTGTGGAGTCCCAACATTGGGCCCATCACTTTGGGTTTCTTTGGAGGGTAGCACGCCATAGCACATGTAAGAACAAACTGCTCATATCACAAACCAGGAAGCCGAGAGGGGAAAAACCTGGCGTCCCAAGGTCCTCCTTGTGACCTAAGGTCCTAAGGACCTAAGTAAGATCTTCCCACAGGGCCTTACCTCTTAAAGGTCCACAGCACTCCCAGTACTGCCACCCTGGGGACTAACCCTTTCCATATGAACCTTTTGGGGGACATTGATCCAAACCTTTGCAGACATTGTTCCAGTTAGAAACCTTTAATTCCACACACACACACACACACACACACACCCTGTGCCCCTGCCACAATCTTTGCCTCAGATCTCTAGGCCCTCTGTTTAACCTAGACCCAGTACCAACATGTGGTAAGGCAAAGTCTGGCATTGTTGGATCATAAGGAAAAAGGAGAATTACTTTGGCTTTGTTGCATTTATTCTGTAAGTTAAACGACTCAATAGTAGCTGGGCATAAAATTCCTGGGGAAAATCACAATGTATGTTAGTCTTTAGTGGTTCTTGATGTCACCTTTAAAAGCAGTTTGTCTATGTAGAAAGCAGCTTTTCTAGGGGCAAGAATACAAGAGGGTGGGAGTGGTTCATAAGCCTGGATCATTAGTCTTCATTATAGTGTCCTTGACATAGTGGTCAAAACTCTGGAATCTTCAAAACTTGTGTTAAGATCTAGGATTAGAGTGAAATTGTGAAACTGTGTTTTCTAGCAGTGGGTCAGAGAATAGTGCTGATCTAAACAAAGGTGACACTGCAGAAAAACAAAAAACAAGAAAGTTAATTCCCAGATCCATCAAAAAAATAAGAAAAATGATAAATGACAGACAGGTCTTTCAGACATAATCATAAATAATTCATTGTCCCAACTTTGTAATCTACCATTGATTTTTTTGTTTGTTTGTTTGTTTTGATTTTTGAGAGGAGGCTATTGTAAGAACTTTGCGAGGCAGAGACCAGCAGAGAACACCAGGCTGTGTAAAGGCAACAGGGTGTGGAATGTATTGTGCTTGAGTGCAGGCAGAGGCAAAACGGACATCTGCAGGGAACAAAAGAAGCCGGCTTCTTTTATAGGGTTTAAAAGAAAGCAAGGGACATTAGGTGGGAAGATCTTAGTAAACATCAGTGGTCAGAAGTTCTCTAAATGACCAGTGCCTCAGTGGGCGAAGTCCTTGGGGCATCTGGTGTAAATGTATAGATGTTTTCAGATGTCCTGGTGCTTGGAAGATTCTATGCTCTGTCTTATCTTTTCTTTACAACATCCCATCAAGTGT
The DNA here is from genome assembly GCA_004365215.1 of Cuniculus paca. NCBI lineage: Eukaryota > Metazoa > Chordata > Mammalia > Rodentia > Cuniculidae > Cuniculus > Cuniculus paca. The sequence continues at coordinate 895 of RJWT010024343.1, read as the reverse complement.
TTGCCGAGGGTAGCGCTTGTTCTGGGGTTGAAGTTTTTACTGAGAACATTGTGGCTGCTGAAAAACAGATTGGGTGCTGAAATGTCCCACCTGAGTCGAGCCTAACAAGTATGTTTGGGAAAGTCAAGGTAAATTGAGAGTAAGGGTGTTGGAGACGGAACTAACACATTTTTGTTGATAGTGTAGAGAAAAAAATGTAAGGGTAGGGTTAGTTACTTTGAGGCAGTGTAGTAGGATGAGATATACTACTTATAAAGAAAAACATTTCCTTCAAGTTCTATATAAATAGCTCATAAGGAAATTTTGAACTCATTCAATTTTAAATTTATTAAGAAATTTTTAGAAAATTGAGTGGTTGAATGAAAGCTTAAATATCACATGGTTTCTCTTATAAGAAATACAAAATATAAATAAAGGATAAAATAAAAGATAGATAATAGGAAATAGGGAGATGGATCTTTATCATAGGGGAGAGGGACCAAGAGATGGAGGGAAGGGGATACAATGGAACTTAAAAGTTTTTCTCTTTTTCAATATATTTCTGTATACTTTTGCTTTATATGTACTTTTTTTTTTGGTTTCTTGAGGCAGGGTGTTGCTATGTAACCCAGGGTGATATCGAATTCTGTGATCCTCTTGCCTCAGACTTCTGAGTGCTGAGGTTACAGGCATGTGCCACCAAGCCAGTTTATACATATTTACTTCTTGAATTCTATCGGATATAAATTGTAAGTTGCTGGATGATTTTTCTTAGCCAAAACTATACATTTTCTAGATCTCTAGGTCTTTTGTCTTACTTTTTTCATTGCTGAGACAAAATACCCAGCACCCAAGGTTAAAAGAGGAAAGGTTTATTTGGCTCACAGTTCATACAGATTTCAGTCCATAGTCATCT
>RJWT010024342.1:0-16504 GCA_004365215.1 Cuniculus paca | reverse complement strand
CCTTTTATACAAAGACTTTACCCAATAGTCACGAGCTACGTATACACTTGTCATTGGCTAACAGCGCTGTCAAGCAAATACATCATATGCGGAAGCAGGATGTGGTCGCCATCTTGGCTTACTCGATGGGAGGGGGGAAATCCAGCGCAGGCTTTTGCGCACCCTGCTAGGCCGAACCAGGAAGACGGCTCCCAACACTACAGGACATCTCAATCACCTTAAGGAGTACAGAATTCCAGTGTGATGGTTAATTTTGATGGTCAACTTGTCTGGATTGATACCTAGCGAATTAGTAAAGAACACTTGCGAGTGTATCTGTAGGAGTGTTTCCAGAGATGATTGGCGTGCAGGCCAGCAAAATGAGGGGGAAGGACCTCCCCTGATTGTGCGTGGCACTGTTCAACAGACTTGCAACCTGGATGGAATAAAAATAGGAAGAAGGTGGAAGTCAACCTGCTTTGAAAAGCTCCATTTTGCTTGAGCAGGTGTATGTTTTGCTACTGTCATCACTTGTGGACTTCAGACTCCAACTTCTTCAGCCTTTCAACATGTAGGCACACCAGTGACTCTCCAAGGAGCTTTCAGACCTTCAGTCTCAGATTGGAGCTACATCCTCAGTCCCCCTTGTTCTGCAGCTTCAGGCTTCTTGAACTGAGCAGTCACTGGATCTTCTGGTTCTCCAGAATGCATATGGCCATTGTGGACGATCCAGTTTCTGATCCTGTAAGCCTGTCTAATAAACCCCTTTCATATATATAAACCCCTATAAACCCTTCTGTAAGCCTATCTAATAAACCTTTTTCATATATATATATATATATATGTAAATATGTATATCTATATATCTATATATCTGAATTTGTTTCTCTTGACCCTATTCAATGCATCCTGCTAGTAGGAACCCAACCAGATAAATCTCAGTTTACCTCTAGGAATCATTAACCACTCTAGCAAATGACCCCTCAGGTCTTCCTTGCATGTCTTCCACTTTAACATTTTTATTAGTTTTTAAAATGTACTAAATTGATTTGTTTTCAATGCAACAAGTCCTCCTCATGAATCTTGCCCACTCTCCTGCCTACATCTTTTACTTCTTTGTTAAAGTCTCCTTTAAGCCTGTTCAGGCCCTGCCTCTTCTGCCGTCACAAAGTCACATTAAAGTGATTCAGACTCATGCTCATCAAACCTAAATAGCCAGAATCAATGATTTTTTTCTCTATGTAGGACTCATGGGTACCTCTTGCTCCATCATAATTTCTGCACATCGAAAACAGGGAGTTGAGGTTAGACGTGATTAAAATAATCTGGTTCATATGAGTTGGCATTGAGGTAATTATAAAGTAGTTCAATTAATTAAATGTAAAATATAATTACAGTGAAAAGTATTTTGCAGCAGTTCATCAATACTTCAGCTTAATTGAGGTGATATATTGGACTAGACTTCTGCTACCAGTATATAGAGTTGAAATAAACTCACCATTCTCCATATTCAATGACAATTCGTATTTCTGATTTCATACCACCTAATAATTGTCATTGCATTAGATGTATTGTCCCAAATGAGCAATAGCCATTACCACTAAAGAAGGGATAGTATAGGTTTAAAACAATGCAGATTCATTGTGAAGATTCAAAAATAATGTCTAACATAAATAATATTCAATGTGCCTAATTGGTATCTAATTATCTTGATAGTAAATTACTAGTAAAACCTAAAAAGCTTTAAGCATATTGATATTGATAAGAAGAACACTTACCTACTACTTGTACCAATTCAATTACTTGCATGACAATGTGATTTATTGCTTATGAAATTATCTCTTCTAATAATCAGTTGATATCCAATTAACATAGGACATCTTATTAAATTCTTATTAGGGCACCTGCAGGAAATGGAATTGGAGGTCTTCTACCCACCTGCACTTCCAGGGCCTCTTGGTCTTTCTTTACACTGGATGCTATAGTTTGTTATAGTCCCCCAAAGATCCACGTGCTGAAGGCTTGGTTCCCCCCCTCACTATAGCACTATTGTGAGGTGGTAGAACCTTTAGAAGATAGGGCTACTGGAAGTAAGTTAAGTCATTGGAGATGTGTCCTTGAAGGGCACACTAGAACTCTGGCCCATTTCTTTTTCTTTCTGGCTTCCAGGCTGACTTGAGATGAGCATTTCTGGTCTGCCATACACTCCTTGCCATAATGTTCTGCTTTGCCACAGGTCCAAAAACAATGGCTCCCACTGACCATTGACTGAAACTTCTGAAACAGTGAGCTGAAATAAACTTTTCCTTTTTTAAAGTTAATTGTCTCAGACACTTGTTACAGTGATAGCAAGCTGACTATCATGCTTGGGTAGTTTGAGGTGAAAGCTATTCTAAGACTGGAGGTTAATGATAAATCACTGGAAGTAAATTGTTGAAGTGGTTCTCAAACTTGGCTGAATATTAGATAATTACCTGGAGAGTATTAAAAATTTGTATGTCCAGCCACATAAGCATTCAAACAATTAAATCATATTCTCTAAGTGGAATCTAGATCTCAGTATTCATTTGAACTCCTAGAATGATTCTGGTGTGAATCATATTGATATCCAGGGAGTGAGTTATTGGAAGGCGCTGCCTGTACAGTAACTGGACTATGGTTGTAGGTGATACAGTCCCTTCTCCTGTCTTACCAAGGCTGATGGTAAATCATCAGTTCTGACTCAGCCCAGGCCTGAGTACTTGAACTCCTGATCCTTATTATGGAGCTCACTCAGTCCTTCCCACACCCATTGCCTCCATCCAGCATTTTGGTGCCATTTTTCAATGTTCTTTCTTGAAGAAAGGTCCTCCTTTCCTAGCCGTTCATACCTCTCTGAGCTTAGTTTGTGGCCCCTCTCTCTTCCTGTTACTCTATTCCTTTCCTCATCTTCTTCCTTCTTCTCTTACTTTCTTATTGTTGACTGTGTCCTTTGACTCTTCACCTAGCATGATAGAGCCCCAGGGTTTCCAGTTTTGACCAATCTCTTAATACAGGGTGGCCATGTGACTTGGGAAGGGTTTCAGCCCCACAGGGTAGGAACTTGATTATTGGTCATCACTAAGTATGTAGTACCCAAGATAGTGGGCACTTTATACATATTCACTGAATGAGTCGAAAGAATTTATCCAGCATCTGTGTGCTAAGGATCATGGGTACACATTCATCTGTCATGTGGGTTTTGAAAGAAGAAAGGAGCTATACTGCTTTACTGGAAAGTTGTTGGAAGTCCATTTTACTGCTTAATGAGGCAAAATTATCCCGAAGGAGCAGTGTGGATTAAGAGATAGAGAGGGGGTAGGGAGGACATGGGCTTCTTTGAACATGTGGAAGCAGTGTAGAAGTTGGTGTGAAGGTACATGCCAGGTCACTGGGTGAGTGTGTAGGGGTGAGGACCTGTGATATGGTGCATGGAAGAATGAGTCCATCGACATATGCCTGTCGTGTCTTTGTGGGAAGGCCCTGGAATGCAGTCATCATGAACATTGATTCTGTGGGCATGAGATAGAATGTGCTGTATACTCCATTCATATAAAATTCTAATTAAAACCAACCCAGAGTGACAGAAAGCAGGACAGTAGATGTTTGACGGTAGTGATAGACTGAAGAGATTATTGAACTCCCTGGGAAACTTTAGGAATACAAGGTGTGTTCATGATCTTGATTGTGGTGGTGATTCTATGAGCATACATACATATCAAAACTCATCCAAGTGTATACCTTAAATGTGTAAAGTTTAAGATATGACAATCACATCTCAATTAAACCTTAAAAAATGAGTGAAATGTGATCAACAAATTTAAAAGAGAACAAGGCTGCTGAAACACATCTGGGTTCTGACCCTGGCTTTCTTGCTATGTTAGCTGGGATGGAATTAGGCAAGCTACTTAAGAACTGCATGTCTGTTTCTTCATCAGTAAAGAGGGAACAATAATCTGCTTACCTTGTATAGTTGTGCAAGTGAACCAGATAGTGATTGAGATACAAATGTGCAATGACAGTGTCTTCCACATTTTTTCCACTTTAATGAGTGTTACTGGTTATTGTTATTAGTGGATGGACCCTGGTGGTGCACATCTGAGTATATGTCTGTGCATTTCTGTGAAGTCATCTGTGCTTGTTTATGCATGGAGAAGTGTGCAGTGTAAATCCATGTGTGTGTATGTGTCAGTGACAGAGCAAATGGCTGTGGACTCAGGCTGGGTGTGTGCCATTAGTTTAGCTGTGAATCCTCCCCCTTCCTTGTTATCTACTACCCCCACCCCCTGCTTCCTCACCAGATAGCATGGCTATTGATTTTTTTGTAACATGTTTCTAAACTGCTACATTTACTGACTCATTCAGTCTTTTATCATATCCAATAACACTGTGCATTTTGGAAATCATATCGCCTCAGTTCCTTCATGGCTTCTGCAAATCAAATTTATTTTACCATTGAAAATGTCAAAAGGATTCAGCCAAAAGGAAACCTGGAGCTTTCTGGGGTGGCAAGACCCTGAGGCTGGCTCTTGGGCTGCAGTGAAGGAAGCCAAAGCTCTCTATTTCCCAGTGGAGTCAATTGGTGTGAATTCCCCCAAGCTGAGAGGAAGTCAGAGCACCCCTGGGAGAACAGAGTCTTCAGACTTCTCTGGGGAAGACTCATACAGGAGGAGGGAATTCAGTGAGGTCTTTGGGGCCCCAGAGAGTATTATTAGACTACCCTCCCTTGTGCTGGGGCTGGGCAGGAGGAAATTTCAGTCCTGGCCCTTGGTAAGGTCACAAATGAGAAGGGCACAGACCCAGGCCTATCCCTGAGCTCACAGCATGACTTTCCAGGCCAGGTTTGCAGCAAGGAGCAATGACTGGAGGCAGAATTCACAGGGTAGATTTCAGGATTGGACTATTCTGAGTTGAGTCCCAGCTCTGCCACTGCCCAGCTATGAAATCTTGGTAGGTGGCTTCATTCTCCGAGAGTCTCATAAAGATTAGGGTACCTCACACACTGGTCTGCAGTTCTAGTTCTCCATAATATTTGTCTGAATTTCAATCTTGGCCTAGTCAGGGAGGTTGGGTATCTTTATAAAATGACCTTAGGTAGACAAGGCCATGTATCTTCATGTGGGAGTTGGTTTTCTAGGTTTTCATAGGAGAAAGGCACTTGTATAGGGAGGATAAACTCTATATACCTTATAGAGTACCAGGCCTGTTCTGGTCCCTGAGATGCAAACGCAAATGAATGTGTGACTCCCTAATTTCTAGAACTTACCACCTTGTTGGGACATGGGTATAGCAGAACTGCTAAGACCCTAGGGTAAGTGTTAGAGGGATAAACAAAGAAGGACAGAGCAGAACATGAGGTAGGAATATCTGGGTTCTGGTAGGAGGATTCTCCAGGAGGATCGATCCCTGAGATGGGCACTGGTGAGTGAAGGGTAGGTGTCTTCAGTGATTATTGACAAAGCAGAACTGTAGTCAGGACATGGGGTGGTGGGTGGAGAACAGGAGAGGTGAAGATAAGTAATTAATTGGAGTTAGTTCACAGCATCTGGATGTCAGATGAAGATATAGGCTTCATCATGGAAAGAGATCTGTGTTTTAACAGGGTATCTCTGAAGTCCCTAAGTATAGCCTTATATTTGAGGACTTGCTAGAGAAACTTGAAGGACTCAGTGTATAATTACACTCATAGCTAAGATTTATTGGAACAATTAAGAGAAAGATTAGCCAAGAGAAAAGGCATAGGGGTAAAATTGAGGGAAGAAGAGGCACAGGGTTCCCAAGGTCTTCTCCCAGTAAGAAGCTGTGGCAACACACAGGAAATGTCACCTATCTGAGAAGCTTATTAGGTGCTCAGTGCACAGGAATTTTATTGGAGAGATGGTCACACAGACACTCTCGATCTAACATCAAAACTCCAGACTCCCAGAATCAAAACAGGTACAGCATAAACCGTGCTATTTTCACAACAGTTTAGGTGCAGTGAGCCACTCTTATCAGCCATAATGAGGACCTTTCTGTCATCTAAGTTCCCACACTCTGATCAAGGGCTAAACTTGCAAACAGGTTTTCTTCAGACAGCAGTTACAGACTTGCTAGGTTGCCTCTTTTCTGCCCACAGGGCCACTAATGATGTGAGGTTTGTCTGGAAGCACATGTGAAAGGTGGACTTCACATGACTTCCAGGTAGAGCCAGATCATTCTGGAGGCAGGGAGATCAGGAAGAAAAGAAAAATGAAATTCATCTAGAAGGAGGGTGAAGCCTGACCTAAGGCAGATGTCTTTGTCAGGGTTTTGGTTGCAACTATCCATGTCAGAGTGGCTAAGAAAATAAAAGAGGATTTAGTACATATATTCATAGGTATCTTGCTGAACCAACTCAAGGGCGAAGAAGTTTACTGAGCCATGGAGGAGACCAGAATGGTATCCACGAAGCCACCAGAGCCTTCTGGGTTTTCTCTTTCCAGAACCTTGGAATTTTACTGTTTGCTTCTCTCTCTGAATCCTCATTTCCTTCCTTTTCTACAGAATGGCTTTCTTCACGTCTTTATGCATAGATTCCAGGCACTCACTCACATAGTCCCCCATATAATTTGCATATTCTGTATTCCTGTGAGTAGCTGAGACTGACACCAGCCTTTATCAATTGCAATTACACTTTCCTGTGAGAGAGATCTGATTGATGTACCTTGGGTCAGATGCCCTCTTGTTCCACTTAACTGTGGCAAGACTGAGAATGACGTGGTATGAATACAGTTGGTCCATGAGAGGTGGTGAGCAAAGAAATGCTCTTCTGATTCCTGGATCACTGCTGGTGACCAATTATTTCATCAGAATCTGATGAATCTGAAATTCAGATAGGGAGATAAATAAAGTAACTGGAAAATCAGTGACATATGAATTTGACATTATATTAGTGGAAAAATTTTAGAAAAACATTGTTCTGCAATTACCAGACATCCAATGGTAGTTATAATTTTGATAGTAGATTTTACTTTCTAAGAAAACTCATTGAGAGCCTTCTGTTTGGCAGTTTGGAGGCAGAGGTGAGGTCAGGGATACATGGATTGTTTTCTTCACCATCATTATACAAGTCTTACTGGTGGTGAGTTCCACTGGGAAGAATATAGCAAAAAAGTTTGTGTACCTTTCACAAATTCACAATATGAATTCTTAGAATCACCTAGAATTTCTCATTCATTTATTCAACAAACATTTACTGAGTTCTTAATGGGGCAGTGTTAATTTTCAGAATGGTGCACTGAGATAAATGACTGTGTTCTTTGAAGGTTTGTCTAGTTCAAGACACAGATGTATAAATGGAATAGCAAATGGAATAACAAGGGAATATCAGTTAGAATTTTCCAGTTGCAAATAACAAAAGTGAACTTGAGTATAACTTAAGCAAGAAAAAGGAATTAATTGGAAGAATATGGAGCAACTCACAGAATTAAAGGATAAACTTCACGATAGGCTTTGGAAACTCAGGAAACAGTAGTTCCAAGGATCCTGTGAGAAGGAGAAAATGGAGTTTCTTCAGGACTCTAGTGTCAGGAGCGAAGTCGATCTTGTCATTTTCCAACTTGGGTCACTTGTTGATTACCTAAGGCCCTGCAGGGGCATCTGGTAGGCCTAACTTGAGTCATCTCCTTGCTCCGTTAGGTCTTCTTGGCTGATGGTATAATAAAAGCTGTAAGCACAGGTGAATGGGTGGCTCCCCACAGAAATCCATATCTTAAGCAGGTAGATGGCTGCTCCAGGACCGCTGCTTCTCTTCTTTCACACATCATAAAAGTTTATATGGCCACCTAGAAGAAAGATTACATTTCTCTGCATTCCTTGCAGCTAGGCATGCTTGAGCAATTAAGTTCTAGCCCACTGTATCTGAAGTGGAAGTATCATGTTGTACTTCCCAGAAATTCTCTATAAAAGAGCAGTGTTCCTTGGCTCCTTCTCTCCCACCCTTGTCTACCCCATCCTTCAGAATTGGGTATAATATAATGGCTAGAATTCTGGCTATCATCTTGTACCAAGAGCATGAGAACCACATCCTTGGGATAATTGGAAGGAAAGATGGAGTAGCCTGTATTATAGAAGATGAATGAATTGAAGGGACACACAAATTTCTATCCTTTTTAAACCATAGTTATTTAAGGTGCCCAATTACTTGTAGAACCCAGGGAGCTGCTCATAAGACAGTTAAAATGCATACAAAGAAGAGGGGGTGAGACAACAAGCAGTGGGGAGACACATCCATCTGCACTGAGAGGACTAGCAGTCTTCTGATTTAAACCAGTTTTGTGCTCCCCTTATCTTGACTCTTGCCTCTTGCCTTGGTCTCCATCAGCTTCCTGTAGGGCTGCAAAGAGGCAGGACCTGGTTTGAAGCCCTTCCAGTAACTGAACTCCATGCCCTCAGCACATAAGCCAAATCTTTGGAAGGTTCCCATGAGGGTAATTCTTGCTCCAGGTTCAGCCTTTCTGCTCCATGAATGAAAGGAAGGGATGAAAGGAAAGGAGGAGACCAGGTCTTTCCAGGCAAGTATCTTTCTATAAGGCCAAAAGCCAAGAACATAAGGCTTCTTTGCAATATTAGGAACCCTACAGGCAATTATTTGGAGTTTCTGATAGGCAGGTCTGGTGGGCCCAAGAGAAGGAGGCAATAGGAATAAAGCTCTTCAGTCTGCCTTTACCAAGCTTTCAATGGACTCACTGTGTGAATTCGATTGCATTCAGTGAACATTCAACAGCTTTGACCCCCAGAAAACAGTCACACTAGGGACACACTCTGTCTCCTCCATGCCAACAGCCAGAGATCAACAGGAGCACTCAGGTAGCTGACCAAGTTGTGCCTAATTCACTTATCACAACAAAAGAAAACACTCACTTCCAGGTCTTGAGTGTTCAGGGGAAAGAGATAAGTAAGAATATAAAAGGTTGGATTATGTCATGTGCACTTGGGCAGGTTCAAGGAAGTCGACTGGGTGCTGCTGGGAAGTGAAGACAGTTATGTGATTATCTTAGAAACTCTTTTCTGTAAGATTTTGAGATAAAGAGAAGCTACAGCTGGCATTTATTAGGGAGCCGCAGTTACTCACAGCAGTTACTCACAAAGCTGGAAACTCGCTGGCATTCCCATGGTTGAAACAAGGTTCCTACTTGGTCTGTGTTCAGACATGATTATGAAGGTCCTGGTGTTCATTTGGAGATTCGAAGTCATGGTGTGTTTTTGTCTAATGTTGATGTCCTGTGAACTCACCCATGATCTACCGTAGGAGAGCTCCAGGCCTCACTTGAAAGGCAGGCCAGCTCTCTGCCTTTTGAGCTCCTTTTCTTTTCCTCACTCAGAAGTTCTTCCCTGATGTTTCATCTTGTCTTCTCTGTCTTGTGTCCTATGCCTGGAATCCAGAGAGAAAACGATCATAATCACCTCTCCAGGAATGTTCTTAGACTGAGACCAGGGATGGGCTTAATCAGTAGTAGGGAGAATATTCTCCATTCACATAGTCTGCTCTACAAAACATGATAACTTAATTTTTCTATAATTCAACCCAATTTCTATTTCAAGGTTTCCATTTAGTTAGGTGGCAGAAGCATTTATCGATTACTGTGTTCTAAATATTTGTGTCCTCTCAAAGTTCATGTTGAAATCTTGAAACCTAAGGTGATGATGTCAGGAGTTGGGTGCTTTGGGAAGTAGTTAGGTCATGGGGTGGAACCTTGACAAATGGGTTAGTGCTTTGATGAAAGAAACCCCCAAGAACTGCCCTGCTTCTTCTACAATGTAGAGACAGCAATAAAATGCTACCTATCAACTAGCAAGTGGGTGGGCCTTTGATAGTCACTGAATTCGCCTGCACCTTGATCCTGGACTTTCTAGCCTCCAGAACTGTGAGAAATAAGTTTCTGTTGTTTAAAAACCACTTAGTCTATGGTATTTATTATATCAGCCAAATGATGGACCAAGAAGTCAGTCATTGTCTCCATGGCTGCATTTTTATGTTCAGGAGGCCAACATTGTAGTGGGGCTGTACCAACAATTTGAAAAAAACATTTTAATAACACTAAATAAACATATCATTTAGGGAGAGGGAAGAGGATGGACAGCAAGAGGAAGTAAAGTATGCTAGGGTCTGATCTTGGTTGAGTAAAAGGTCGTATACACAGATTTAACCTGGAAGTTGCTAAGAAAGCCTGTTGGCTAATAATTTAAAGATATAAAGGCTAAAATAGCATACATAATTTCTGTTCCAGCAAAGAAAAAATACTGTATATACAAAAACAATAAAAAACTTGATCAAACTAGTAAAAGTAGGGAAAGGACTTTTCTTAAAGAGTAAAAACAGGGAAAACAAAATAAAACAGCAGAAATAAATATTAATATATCATTACAATAAATGCAAACATATTGTAGTTTTCCATTAACAGAGAGTCTTAAATCTGATTTTTAAAAGACTATCCATATACTATTTGTTATGGTTTGTGTCTAGGTGGCTCCCTGAGCCTCATTCAGTCATGGAGGCAGGTGAATCTAGCATTTGTGATTGGTTCATTGTCTAGTGCTGGGATTAGCAGTGTGAGTACTGCACCCGCTCAGGGGTGGAGCCAGCATACTGTTTAAGGGAGGGAAGGGGTGTTTTCTCCTCCTTTTTTGCTTTTCTGCTCTTGTTGCTTGTGGGCTGCCATGAATGGCTGACCCTCAGCCATGCCAACCTGCCTTGGAGCCAGCTGAGTACAGACAAAAATCTCCATAACTAAGAAATAAACCTTTCCTTTCTTCATGTTGGGCTTCAGGTATTTTGTCTCAACAATGACAGAAAAGTAACCAAGACACTATTGAAGAGCAAAACAGCTAAAACTAAATGACAATGAAATAGTAAAAATAAAGAAATAAAAATAATAATAGGCCTGTAAAAGAAATATCAGACAAATTGAATTTAACATGAAAGTTGCTAAAAATATTAGTGACAGGCATTGCATTGTATGAATTCAACAGTATTCATACTGAACTTGATAAAGTGAAAACTAAAGTACTTACAGGGAAAAGTTGAATCAACAAATATAGTGGGTGAGTGTAATACATTTTTCTCAGAATCTGATAAATTAAAAGTATTATTTGATTATATAGGCATATAAGCATTCATTTGAACCTGACAGAGTGTGTATGTGAAAATACAGGTCACAAATGTATGAACCACAAAAGCAAACTCAACGAGTTTCAAAGAATTTTCATCACCAATGAATTCTCTATCTAGTATGCAATAACATTAGCAATCAGCAACAAAGAGATTGTTTGAACATATGTTTTGAAACTAAAAAGAACACTTTTAAATTATCCTTGGGTTAAAAAAGAAAATCATAATGGAAACTTAACTAGTATTTTGAATTGAAAATAATGAAAGCACTAAATATCCAAGCTCATCTAGTGTAGCTCCCTTGTTCTTAGAGAGGTAATTTATAGTCTTGAATGCATTTATAAGGAAATTAGAACAGCTGCACATAACCCACAACCCAAGCAATCAACTTAAGAGTCTAAAAAAATAAGAGAACCTAGAAAGAGGGAAACAGTAAAGGTAATGATAGAAATAAATATAGAAGCAAATAGAACATTCACGTAAAATAAAGATATTAACAAAACTGAAAGTGAGTTGCTTAAAAAGGTAATATTTTAACAAATCTAAATAAAATTGATCCAGAAAAAGAAAGATAATAGATAAATGAGCAATCTGCATGTATTAGTCAACTTTCCCATAATGGGACACAATACTCAACACTTAAAACTTAAAGGAGGCAAAATTTAATTTGACTCAGGTTCCAGGAGATTCATCACATGGTTGACTGGCTTTAAGGCAGAAACATCACACTGGAAGGGCATGGCAGAACAAAGTTGCTTAGTTCATGCTGGCCAGGAGACTTAGCATGGGAACAGTGCCGGAGAGAAAGGGCTGAGGAACTCAAAATAGACCCTAACACACACCTCCATGATCCACGAGACACACTTGAAAGTCTGCATTATCAGTTCCCTGGGTGGTTCCCAAACCAATCCAGTTTAACCACCACAATGCAGAATAAAAAGAGACAGTGTCCTCAGGTAGACTTGAGATACTTCACCATACATAAACACTGTGAGTGGTGTGTGCCAACCTGTCTGCGATGCTGAAGAATGCTTCTTACAACACAGCCCATCTCTACTGAGCTCTCAGTAGAGAAATGCTGACTTACAGAGCAGAGTTAAAACTCTGGAGAAGTTCTCCCTATTCTCATTATGCTAAGATTCCTTTCAGTCAATTTTGAGAAATGGAATTCAAGCAAGTTGTATTGGCTGCCATGTAATTCCTGAATCCAGGAGCATTTGACCAGAGAAAGTGAGGTCAGCAATCAGAGAGAGAAGTGATAACCAAGGCCCCAAAATGAAAGATAATCTGATGAAGCTGTCTAGGAAGGGGATCTGCCACCGGGGAACAACAGTCAGTACTCCAAAAGAGCAAGCAATGGGGTTGAAAATGACAGCAATCAGTTTTGTCAGTAGAGAAACACAAAATATGTGTGGATGGGAGAGCCATGTTAGAAGGCAAAAAGGAAATTTAGATTTGAGACAGAGTCATGCTTGTCATGGGGGTAGATTTAGATTTGAAAAGAGTCACGCTTGTCATGGGGGTAGATTTCATTTCCAGGTAGGCCAAGGAGGCATCTCAGGCTGTTGAGTTTGGGTGTGCTGTATGAAATAGAGCACGGTCTAGTGAAAGGAAGGTGCAAAAGAATCAGCTAGAGAAAAGCAAAGACCTCCAGAGAAGAAAAGATGTTTGGGGAGTCCTGACCTCCTGATATGTCCTGGTCTTACCACCATCTAAATGTTCACTTTCTTGACACCATTTGTCCTTTCCAATATTCTCTACTGTGTGGCATCAGAAGTGAGTGCGTGTGTGTGTGGTGTAATTAAATATTGGAAGCCTTTAATAACAGAACAGTAGCTTGACAACAATTTACTCCATGGCTGGGTTTATTAGCATCCATCTATTCTCTAAACAAAAGTCTTGTGGAAGAATGTTTATCTAACTTGGCTAATTAGGAACCATCTTTCCCTGCTTGAGTAGAAATCAAGAACAGAGCATATCTGGTATTCTCCATTCACCTACACCATGGAGTTGATTGGCCTTGACTTCTTAGAAAACTTCAAAGGCTGCAGCTGCTGTGTTTAATTTCCCTAACCCTCTGCCTCTGCCTCAGAGACCTTCAGCCCTGATGAGTCTTAAAATGTAATACAGTAAGTCAATACCCTGTTGAGTGAGGCCTGCCTGCTTCCTTCTGTTAAAATGATAATAACTTTTTTTAAGAAAAGTAGACTAATTTGTAGAAAACAGAGACTGGTTGTTGAATCAATGTTACTGTACCAACCGACCTACACCTTCCATACACATTCCAACACTACTGGCTCTACATGACGTCTGGAACCTCTCTCCCTGACCCTTACCTCCTTCCTTGATCACTGCCTCCATTCCTGCTTGGTAAAGTTAGGACTAAATTAATTGACTTTCTAGACATTTATGGAGCACTTACTATGGTCCAGAACATGAGCAATCAGGACACCAGGAGAGCATGATGTGTGTTGGACTGGGGAATGTATTGGAGATGGAGGACCACATTCATTAAGAGGCTACTGACAAGGCAATGTTTGAACTGAGTCTTAAAGGATGAGTTCGACAAGGTAGAGAAGAATACCTATGCAGAAGAGACAGCATGATCAATGGTAGAAGTGCGAGGGACTGGGTAACTTCCAGGACTCCCATGGGGTTGCAGTGGAAGAGCCTCTGTTCATAGCCAAGAGTCTACATGGGCAGCCTGCTCACTGCTTGCACTGGCTCACCTGTAAAGACACAGGGACCACTGCTGGGAAGGTTCATCAGTGGAATCTGCTGATGGGAAGCTTCACTGTTGCCAGAACTATCAACATTCTTATCATCACCACCACCACCTCTATCTCTACCATGATCACTCTAAGAGGAGGCATTTTCTCCTCTTCTCTGTATTTCTGCCAAGCCCTGTAAAAAATGAAAATAGTGACTGTCCGCCCAGAATTGAGTGTGCAGATTTTTCCTTTATCTCCACCTTCTGGCTCCCTTCTTCCTGAGGGAGAAGTGTTTTCTCTGGTGTGAGGTGAGCACAAGTAGCTTGGTCTCACTGGTTCATGCTTGTTTTCCTAGTCAGGCTGATTGTTGATACAGGCTGCTTTCTTCCTCCTTTCTATGTGATATTCTCACTTGGTCAGCATGGAATTTGGTTACGTGGAATTTCAGTAGAAATCTAGGTTTTACTCACAAGTTTCAAATACTATTTTCCAACCAAGTCTTTCCAGGATGGAGGAGAGCACTATTTTGTTACTTATCCATTTCCTGTCTATTTTCTATTTCTCAATTACTTCAGAACCTACAGGAGATTATCCATTATGCATTGCCATATAATGCAGCATAAAATTACTGCAAATCCTCAGGGGCCTACAACAATTGTGTTTACTGCTCTTGTGTCACCTGGTATAATCCAGGTGGCTTTACCGATCTTGGGGGGAATTGCTCACATGTCTGGAAGCGAGTGAAGTGTTGGCCCATTTAGAATGAGCTTGGCTCCCTTTCATGTTACCCTTGTCTTCGGTAGCCAAGCCCAGGTATAGTGTTATGATCATGGCCCAGGAGCAGGAGGGAAAGCTGAAATAAGAAAGGTCTTTGGGGACCTAGATTTGGAACAGCCTGATCACTCCAGCTGCATTTTACTGAACACAGCAAATTACAAGGGCTTCCAAATTCAGTGGAGAAACAGACTCATCCTTTTTTAGGGAGAAAGACTTCACAGGGCTTGGATCCAGAAGGAGTAACAAGCTTGGCATAATTGCTGTTATTTTTTATATCTAGACATTCCCCAAAAGCCTCATGTGCTCATAGGCAGGGCTTTGGGGAAGTGATTAGATCATGGGGGTGCTATAGTGATGAGGGGTTAGTCCATGGATGAGTTTATAGCTAAATGTGCTGTTAATTGGGGCAGCCTGGTTGAAAGAGGTAGATCACCAGGGACAGGGCTTGAAAGGGTACATATTCCTTCCTGCCTCCTCCCTTCATTCTTTGCTTCCTGACTGCCACAAGACATGCAGATTTCTTCCACCTGGATCCTTCCACCATGCAGCCAAGCATGTCAGAACTAAAACTTCTAAAATATGTGAGACTTGTAGGCGTGACCAGCGAGTTCTGCCTGGCCGAGTGGCTTGGGACTTCGCCAAGAGACCGGTAGGAGTTTGTGTCCATTCCCCATAGGCCACAGACATTTGGGGCATCCCTGGGGCCCTGCCTACCTGTGCCCTGCCCACTCACCAGGAGCAGCGTGGCAGCAGCTGCTCCGGACCCGTCTGGGGCTTGCGCAGAGAACCCCACCTAGCTGTGCAACTTGGGAACAGGCGACCACACCGATAGAAATCGGCGCCCAGCCCCCATCGGCCACGGACATTTGGGGCGTCCCTGGGGTCCTCCCAGCACCCCGCCCGCTTGCCCGGGGCAGCCCAGTGGTGGCTGCTCTGAGCCTAGCTTGAGTTGGGGGTGTGACCAGTGAATTCCACCTAGCCATTCAGCTTTGGACTTCCCCAGGAGCCTGGTGGGGGTTTCGGTTTGTGTCTGTCCCCCATTGGCCTGGGCCATTCAGGGCACCTCTGGGGTCCTGCCTAGGCCCCAAGCATTCACCCAGAGTGGCCTGGCAGCTGCTTCTCTGGGCCTCACTTGGGTTGGGGGTGCGTACAGCGAATTCCACCTGGCTGTGCAGCTTGGGACTTTACCAACAGACAGGTAGGAGTCTGCACCCCTCCCCCATTGGTCCAGGAAGTTCACAGCTTCCCTGGCATCCTGCCTGGGCTCCGCCCAGACACCACCCAGCATCAGAACAGCCACAGTGGTAGTATTGGCTGGAGCTGAAGGTGTGCATTGTGAGTATCACCTAGCCTTGGCACCTCAACTGTGCATGTAGGATTCACCTCCCACAGTGGAATACAGGAAAATCACAAAACAAAAGAGGAAAATGCAATCTTGCACCTCCAGTCCTTCCCAAACAAGCCAAAAAGACACAGACACAGAAGAAAATAGGAGCCCACACACCTGAAACTTCTGAAATAATAGCAAATGAAGTAAAGAAACAACTCTATGAGACTTTAAAGGAATTGAGGATAGAAATGATTTTCCAGGTAAAACAAGAGATGATGCATGTAATGAAAGAGATGCTGAGCACATCTAAAGAAGATATAGTTGGAAAAATAGAGGAACACTGCAAAAAGATGGAAACTTTGAATGAAGAATACAAGAAAGAATTAGAATGCATGAAACAGATTCAAAGAGATATCCAGGAAATCAAGAAGGCCATCGAAAGCTGGCAAAGCCGCCTCAATGAATGTGAAAATAGAATTTCAGACCTCGAAGACATGATGGCAGCTAGTGAGGAAGAAAGGAAACATCTTTTAAAAATAACAAGGAATCAGGAAATAG
>RJWT010024341.1:0-11233 GCA_004365215.1 Cuniculus paca | reverse complement strand
GCCAAGAACCAGATAATTCAGGTGGTATCATTTGCACTGATAGAGATATCATTTGCATGTGGTGAATTGGGTTGGAAAAGGATGAAAAGGGATCAGTGGTTTCAAGTGTGACAGGAACCCCCTCAGAAAAGTTGATTGCCAAGCTAATGCAAGTCCAGTTTCAGGGCAAACCCTGTCCAGGGTTCTCAGCATGCCCTGGAGGAGGTTCTGCCTTTGGAAAGGGGAGAAGGGAGAAGGTGGGGCTTGTTAACAAAAAAAAGAGGATAAGAGAGGGATTAGGGTTTCTCTTCATTTGGTGTGTTCTCCCTGATTTCAGAAGGTCTGTGGTGTGCGAGTTGGGCAGTCCTTCATGAAGAGGAAGTCCCATTTCACTCTGGGAGCTGTGTCCTCAGCGGGTCTTCAGTAATGGCTCCGGATGTGGCCCATGCCTTAGCTTCCCAAAGCTCACAGCCATTCAGAACATTTGTCTGTGCAGTACTGGGGAGATTGAGTGGCAGTCTATGGGTTTCAAAATTTGAATTCTTTAACATCTGGAATTCTTTACCATCTGGGTGTTGTCTTTGCATGCATAAAGCTGGCTGGCCAGGGACCTTCATGCTTGCGAGCAGACAGCTCAGTCCTGCCTGTGTCTCGATGCAGTTTCTACTCCTGCAGCTAAACTGGACTTTACAAAACCAGAGACTGCTCAGCAGGGTGCTGGAGACCAGCCAGGGCAGACCCGCCAGCCCTCCTGCTGGGCAGGCCCGCTGCAGGAAGCCTAGGTTGCGTGCCTTGTGTGAGGTCTCTACCTTGCCCTGATTTTTCTCCCAGCTGGCAAGTGGCCAAAACTTGAAGTGTAAAGAGAAGAGTGGGGGTGGAATGATACTTACACTATCAGTGCCCTAAGAGAAACTTACGATTCTCTATTCCTTTTTTCCCTTCATTTTTTAGAAGTGGGGAAGAGGGTAGATAGGGGAAAGCAGAGCCGAGAATAATAAAGATGGAGTGGGTAGGATCTCAGATTACCTCAATGAGATAGATTTTATTAGCGCTTGGCTTCTTGCCACCTTAAAGGTGAACACAGTCGGTAAGTAGCAGCTAGGGTGGCACCCTGGAGTCCATGCTTCTGCGGTTTGGGACAAGATGGTGACAAGGGGAAGGGAAACTGAGTTGGCTCTGCTCTGTCACGTAGTTCCTCACATCTCCTCAGCCTCCCTCTAGGCCTGAAGTTGAGCCTCAGCCTTTTCTAACACCTGCCGCCATATTCCACAGCCCTCTCTCACTGGCTCACCCGCTCACACGTTTTTCGGCAGTTGCTGAGGAAGCCCTGTCCGAAGCCTAGGCTCGGGGAGCGTGGCGATGAGGACGGGAGTAAGCTTCCTGGGCAAGCCCAGCCCTTCGCAGCCTGCGGGAAGGAGGGTGGGCCCTCAGCAGTACTGGTTGATTGAGTGGAATATGCTTGATTTTGGTCCTCAGGACCCCACAGTCTACGGGAGAAGAAAAGCGTGAGGGAAAACAGGCTGCGGTCTTCTGAGGGTGCTGAGGAAGGCCGGAACGTCCTGTGGGACAGGGAGGAGGAGGAGGGATGAGAAGATGAGTGGAGTGTCAGGATGGGGAGATGGCAGAGGAGACAGGCAGAGAGGACAGCAGGGGCAGAGGCCAAGCTCAGAGGGAACTGCCTGGGAGCCAGTTGGGGGAGGTGAGTGAGGACAGTTGGGCAGGGGTCAGGTCCTAAAGGGCCTTTTTGCTTTTTATTTTTTTCAGACAGGGTCTCACCAGGTAGTTCAGACTGGCCTCAAACTCACTATGTAGCCCACACTGGCCTCAAATTGGAGGCAGTCCTGCCTCAGCTTCCCAAGTGCTTGAATCACAGGCGTCCACCATCATATCCAGCCTGGTGGGCCTTTTTTGCTGGGAAAAGGAATTTTTTTCCCTTAGAACCTGTAGGTAGTTGGGAGCTGTTAAATGTTTTATGCAGAGACAGGATATGGACAGGCCTTGGAAGGGGGAGCTGGCAGGAGACAGGGAGAGATGGGGAGGGCCTAATCCTGGGGCGTGGCAAGGAAGAAACAGATGGAAGAGTGTTCTTAAACCAAACCGTGTTTTGGAGGAAGCCCATTAATGGCAAATCCCCTAGGAACTGTGTTGGACTGAGTCAGGCCTCAAGCCCAGAAGTGAGGTTTAGAATGGGCTGCATTTCCAGGAGTGTGTGGCAGTTCTTCTGAACCATTTCCCATGCTTTCACAGTGACAAAGCTGCAGGTGAGCAAATCAAAGAGAACCCTCACCCTTGTGGAAAACAGGCCCATTCAGCTGAACTGCTCCGTCAAGTCTCAGACCAGCCAGAACTCACACTTTGCCGTGCTCTGGTACGTGCACAAGCCCTCTGATGCCGATGGCAAGCTCATCCTCAAAACCACGCACAGCTCCACCTTCGAGTATGGCACCTATGCCGAGGAGGAGGGCCTTCGACCCCGGCTACAGTTTGAACGGCACGCGGCCGGGGGCCTCTTCAGCCTCACAGTCCAGAGAGCGGAGGTCAGTGACAGTGGCAGCTACTACTGCCATGTGGAGGAGTGGCTGCTGAGCCCCAACTACGCCTGGTACAAGTTGGCAGAGGAGGTCTCAGGCCGCACGGAAGTTACTGTGAAGCAGCCAGGTAAGGCCAGAGGGCTCCCTGCAGAGACTTCATGGGGCTGAGCCGGGCTCTGCGGGGCCCACTGGGGACCTGCCTGCAAGGTGCATCGTCTGGGTGCCTCTGGGATCCTTCCTCTCTACCCACAGTGGGTCTTCATGTGGTGCAAACTCATAGAGCATCCTTGTCTGTGCTTAGGGATACTGTGTGCCCCAGAGATACTCAGGGAAAGCTGCGATTAGCAAAATATGGCAAGGCAAGAGTCCATGGCAACTCCTAATTCTCTACCTGGGTTTGTTGTTTGTACCCTGGATCTCAGCCTGGTACCAGCTCCACACCCAGAATCCCTGTGTAGAAGCATTTGCAAGTTCTGACTGCCTTCCCTTCTTCCTTTGCCTCCCAGAGCTGCCCAGACCAAGCCTTCCTGTCCCCAAACTGATTCAGCCCTTGGACTGTCCCAGACCCCAGCAGGGAGCCTTCAGCCTGGCCCCTGACAGTGGCCTTTATCCTCTGTGGGAATAGGTCCAGGAGGAAGGACTGATAACCTCTGCAGTCCTTAATGCAGCAGCCCTCATTCCCTAACAGGTTGTAGATCTGCCCCAGAACAACCCAGGAGAACTTCGGGTCATTTCCTTCCAGCTACACACAGGCTGTGCCCTCTCTTAGTCTCTCTTTCTCTTCGTTCAGGAGCTCAGCTCCTCACAGGTGGTGAGGCCCTCTCCGTCCTTCTTCCCCATGTGCCCTGCTTTTGCCTACTAAAGCGCTGCAGGGGATTCAGGCTCTGTGGCCCCCCCCACGTCTGTCTCTGTGCCTTTGTGTGTGCTGACACCTCTGCAAAGCAGCTTTCCTGCCCCTTCTGCCTGTCTTCATTCATCCCCAAAACTTGACTCACAGCGCTTCCAGACGTCTACTCTGATTTCTCCCATACCACAAGAAGACCGCTACAAAATACAATATACTAATGTTTCTCCTGCGCTACACTGCGAGCCCCGTGAGAACAGGGCTGTGTCTGTATCTGCAGCCCTTGGCGTGGCACCCTTAGTAAGTATTGGCTGAATAAGGAATGAATGGCTGCTTTCCTGAAAACCACAGGGCCTTGAACTCACCGTTCTCCCAGCTGGGAACATGTTGGTCAGAGATACTCATTTATCTCTCTCTTCCTCTGAAAGGTATTTCTAGCTCATTTTAACTTAAATGGTACCCTGGTCACTCTTGTCTTCCCTTTCTTCACACCTTTCATAGTTGACACCAGCTCCTGGCACTCTTTTCATTTACTTACTCATGTCAGTAATTCTGAAGCACTTACTCATGTTTATACTTAGAATCACTTATCGGCTAGTATATTACTTATTCATTATTTCAGTATCCAAATACACACATATAAATTTGTTGTCTGCCTCTTTCATGAGAATTAAACCTCCTGAATGATCACAAGGACTCGATTTTCTTCCCCACTGCTTGACTCCCATGAAGCCTCAATAAACATTTATTCGAGAGACCACTAGGACCCGGTACAGATTCCCAGTGTGGCATGGTCAGTGCTGGGTGCTGTGGGACATCCCTCTCCTGTTCCGGAGGCCAGCCTGTGTGCTGGGACCTTCACTGGCACCACAGTGACATTTGCTGCTGACCCTACTCCTGGTGCATTTAGACAAGCAGCCCTGCTTTGGAGTGGTCCCTGCAGGGGTTTCAGTGACCTGTGTCCTGACTACTGGCCAGTCTTTGGGGCTTTTGAAAACCGAGTACCCCCAGCCTTCTCCTGGTTCCTCTTCTCTCCGCTTTCGGCTCTGTTTTCCCTACTAGGAGACGCCATTGCCGCCCCTCTTTGTGTCCTCTGTGGCTGGCCATCATCATCCTTTTCCTTGCCTCACTTGCTCTGAAACCAAGATGGTCTTGGCGGGTCCTAACTCTGTTAAGGAGATTTCTCCATCTGAGGCTGCAGTCAAGCTCAGTGAGACAGTTCAAAAAGATTGTAAGGGTCCCTGTCAACACATTTAGTGGCAACTGTGTGACAGTGAATTTTAACACCATAAACAGAAAAATCACAAGGCACGGATTAAACTGCTTCTCCCTTTTCAGCTGAGATCTTTAGTTCATTCTGTCTGCTTTCCAGCTTCAATTCTTTCTTTTTAAAAAACCATTTCCCAATGATGAGGAAACATATACTTACGCAAAACAAGCAAATAGAACCCCAAAATGAAAAACAGAATGATCTTGCAACCCAGAGATAACCAGAGATTGCATCTTTTTATATGTGTATTTTGGAGAATATATTTAAAATATATCTTCTGAGGTGTTTTATCTTTTAATTGCAACTGTAATCCTAAGCAAAACATGTAAAAATATTAAAATGTAGAAAGTAAAAAGTGAAAATGCCCCAGTTCCTCCTCTCCGATGTCGATGTCACCCCAGGGATGTTTCCCCAAGGTGCTTGTGTATGTTTACAGTGTGATGGCTCTTAGATCCCTTGGGTCCACACAGGCTTGGGAGGGCTCTATCTGGGCGTGCCTTGTTTAATGACACGTTTTCACAAGAGGAGAATCTTGTTTGTGAGTTTTTAAAGCATCTGGTTCCCTCAGTGTCAGTCTTTTTTTATGATAGCAGGTCAGTCCTCTTTCTGCCTTCGGAGGGAAGTGGCCCTGGAGCACACACATGAGCGTATCAAACTGAGTTTCCTGGATTTCTTTGTGGTCACCAACCCAGCATACTCAGATTATCTCGCGGTCAGTTTTCTCTTGCTGTGAGAGAGCTTCTCACCTTGCCCTTGCCTGTGCCTCCCCAGTCACCCCATCACCCAGTTGTGTGCTCATGATCTGTCATCACTGGGAAGGGCAGCCTTCTAAAGCAGGTGTTTGTCCTCCCTCAAGCACCTGAACTGATGAGGGTGATGGACTGGGGACAGCTGCTGCCATCATGCTGGACTCCCTGCAGTCCAGGCACTTGCACACGTGCCCCAGGAGTGCAGTGTGTTTAGGGGGCCGCATCTGAGCAGTGTGTCTGTTAATCGAGTCTTTACTACCCCTCTACTTGGAAGGTACCCATTCACCGCCCCTCAGGAAGGTACGTGCAAACCACTGTGGTCACATCGTGACGTCTCTTTCCCCGCTCTTCCAGACAGCCGCCTGAAGCTCAGCCAAGCCCAGGGGAACCTGTCAGTTCTGGAGACCCAGCAGGTGCAGCTGGAGTGTGTGGTCCTGAACCGCACCAGCGCGGCCTCGCAGCTCACGGTGGAATGGTTCGTATGGAAGCCCAACCACCCGGAGCGTGAGACAGTGGCCCACCTGAGCCGCGAGGCCACCTTCCACTATGGAGAGCAGGCGGCCAAGAACCACCTGCAGGGGCGGCTGCACCTGGAGAGCCCCTCGCCAGGCGTGTACCGGCTCTTCATCCAGAACGTGGCTGTGCAAGACAGCGGCACCTATAGCTGCCGCGTGGAGGAGTGGCTGTCCAGCCCCAGTGGCGCGTGGTATAAACGGGCGGAGGACACTGCTGGACAGACCACCGTGACAGTCATGCGACCAGGTGAGGCTCAAGTCCCCCCTGCTCTCCTTTTGGTGTTTCCATTTTAAGTATAATATTTTATGTGTTGAATAAAATTAGTTGATCTTTTGCAGCTGAATATATGTGTTAACATTTTACATTTACATTCAAAATGATCTCAGTTTTTTTTTTTTTTTTTTTCCTGAGAATGGGAGATTGCCCATCTGGCCTTGGCTTAAAGTGATTTGATTTCTTAATTAGAATATTTAATTATTCTAGAGTACAGAATGTTTCTTTTTGAAGACTAGATTTGGACAAGCTATTGATATAAAAAATAAAAGTCTTGAAGCAATAGCCATGTAGTTCAAAAAGTCAAGCTGGTGCATTTTCTGAGGAAAAGAGTTGATTCTTTAAATAGAAAGTATTTAAGTACCTGTAGCCTGCACTCTCTCACTTCCTAATAATTTTATTGGTACTAATGACTATTCTGTGTGGCCTTTTACTTTCCCTGTCTATGGCGCTGCTTCTAAGGTACCTAAATGAATATAATTACTGGTAAAGTTGTTGTCACACATTTAAACCCATGAGCCAAGATGTGCAGATTCAAGCTGATACGCCCCACAAAGACATGGAGCATGAATTCGCGACCTCCACCAGTGTGAACACTGTGTCTTGTTTTGAGCATCACACTGCGGTTGGAGCTGGTGGAAGGTTTCAGTATATGTTACCTCTACATTGAGCTGCTCTTTTTGTCAGTAGCACAGTGGAGCATCAAGGTTATACTGGGCCCCATACATCAGAGGACGTGCTTCTGGGAGTTGAATGCACCCCGTGTTACAGGGGTGTTCACTTGCCTGTGTCTTACTTAAGCTGGAGGGGAAATCACCTCCACTTTGAATTATTCGTGTTTTCCCCTGGACTTTTATTTATGTGTACAGTTTTCTGGCTAGAGATTTCTGTTTGTCTCTTCCTGAAAGTAAAACTGGAGAATTTCAGCTGAATGCTCTCCTCTCTGATTCCCACCCATTTTGCAGATCACCAGACTGAGGCCCCCTGGTAGGAGACATGGCTATGGAGTGCCAGCTACATCCCTGCGACTGTTAGGAGATTTATGTTTAGTCCATCTAACAATCCTGATTTGTGAATTGTACTGACAAGGGCAGTAAAGCCTAAAAAGGGAAGTGCTAACAGCCAAGAAGAGCAGGCAAAGTGGTCATCCAAGTTTGCATCATTAATGCATATGAGGTGCTGTTAGAAGAGAAGAAAGCAAAGGGAGAGGAAGTGGGGAAGGAGCCCTGAGGGAACTAAATACGTAATGGTCTCGAAACCATCTGGCCACCTTGCCGTGACGTTACCCAGCCCGTTCTTATGACACATACCCGTCACCAGGAGCTTGGGAATGCTGTACTGTTGCTGGCACAAGGCATCTGGGGCACGGGTCTCTGATGACTCTGGCTTTGCACTTCAGCTATGCTCTAGGGAAAGAACCTCATGAGTTTGGAGAGTCTGAGTCACCTGTAGCTGGTGTAATACCCTCCATTCTGTGTTTCTGCACTGAGGCAGAGACTCTGACCATGGGGCTAGTGCTCTGCGCTTGTCACTTGTACCAGATTACTTGACCTTCCCATACCCGGAGCACACAGTGAGATTCCAACTGGGTCAGCCAGGAAGAGGGATAGGGCATGGAGGGCTTGGCAGAGCCCCACAGAAGCAGTAGGAACCCCAGCTTGGTGTCCACTTGTGAGTGAAGTTGAACCGGTCCATTGAAAGCCTGGAACAGAACTTGGGAAATGCCCCTTTTGGTCTCTATCCAAGTAGAATCTGATTTGCTCTGTCTACTGCTGTGACTGTGACATCAGCATCTCACATGAACATTTCATAAACGGAGCCAAAGGGAAGCCTTTTAGGAGTAACGGAGTGAGTTGTTTGTGTAGAACCTGCCATAATGAGCAAAAGGAAAAAGAAAAAAAGGCAACAAAAAACCTGGGATGCGAGGAGGTCCTTTGGTGTCTGTGAGCTGTGACCTCTCGTGAAGTCTCCGCTGTGGTGGTTCTGTGTCTCCCGCCTAAGCTGGGACCACATGTCCACGTGCACCCTCTTGAGAAGAGAGAGAGGTCCTTCTGGGCCTGTTGTCCGTCATTTGGCTTCAATCCGCGGGAAGAGTATTTACTTTGTTGGGTTTACTGTGGCTGTGTGCACACAATTTAAATTCAGCAACAACTCCTGAGTGGATATATTCACTTTCTAGGATTGCTGTAACAAATTGCCACACACTTGGTAGCATAAAACAAAAGAAATGTATTCTCTCATGGTTCTGGAGACCAGCTGTCCAAAATGAGGAACTATCACAGTCATGTTCCTGTAGGCTCCAGGGAAAAATCTCCTCTCACCTCTTCCATCTCCTATGGCCCGGGCATCCTGGGCTGCACTGCCATTGGACCTTTCCAATCTGTGCCTCCTTCTCTTGTCATATGGCCTTCTTAGCTCTGCGTGTCCTTTGATAAGGACACCAATTCTCTTTGCATGCTTGGCTATCAGAATGCTACTGACACGGTAGCTTAACCAGCAGACATTTCCCATGGTTCTGGAGGCTGGAACCTGAGATCAGGGTGCCAGCATGGTAGGGTTCTGGTGATACCCTCTTTCTGACATCAGAAAATTTTGTCTTCTCGCTGTGTCCTCACATAGCTTTGCATGTGTGTCTAGGGAGAGGGAGACAGAGATTTCTTTTGCTTCTTATGAGGCCACCATTCCTACTAGATAAGGGTCCAACCCTTATGACTTCATTTAACTGAAATTGCCTTCTAAAATCCCTGTATTCAGATATAATCACACTGGTGAGGCTCAAGTCCCCCCTCCTCTCCTTTTGGTGTTTCCACTTTAAGTATAATATTTTATGTGTTGAATAAAATTAGTTTATCTTTTGCAGTTGAATATATGTGCTAACATTTTACATTTACATTCAAAATAATCTCAGTGTTTTGTTTTGTTTTGTTTTTTCCTGAGAATGGGAGATTGCCCATCGGGCCTTGGCCTTGAAGTAATAGCTTCAACATATAAATTGGTTGGCAGGGGGCACAATTCAATCCCAATACCAGTCATTGGATTTAGGGTCTACCCTAATCCAGTATGACCTTATCTAGGTGATTCTTCTATGAAGAATCGCTTTCCCAATATGGTCACCTCCCGAGGGTCTAAGTGGATGTGCATTGTGAGGAGATACTGTTCAACCACTGCAAGTGGTTCTACTGAAAATAAGTGTCCTTCCTCTCTGGATTCCAACAGCATCACATTTCCAGCATTCTTCTGAATGCCTCCACAGATATTTTATGCAAATATAAACAGATGTGCATATCAGAATAAAATACATTCTGGATTCTAACAGTTTTTCCAAAACCTCTTTCCACATTTCTCCACATAGTTCAGCCTGTTTGCCTTTCTAGTAGGGCAGTAGTAGTGAACCTATGCTTCGCATGTCACAGCTGGCTGTTTGTTAACATTGAAAGTCCTAAAAGTTTCACCGTCTTTGCAGAAGGGGAATAGTAGTCTTGTGTAGGGTGGCATGCAACATAATGTAGTCAACAATGGGCATTCAGTGTGTTTCTCCTTTCTTTGCACCTTGTCTTTCCCTAGATGCTGCTCTCCAGGTGGACACTGTGGTCCCCAATTCCACTGTGTCTGAGAAGGCAGCCTTTCAGCTAGACTGCAGCATTGTGTCCCGCTCGAGCCAGGACTCCCGCTTTGCTGTGGCGTGGTATTCCCTAAGGACTAAAGCTGGAGGGAAAAGGGACAACCTCGGCCTGGAAGAGCAAGAGGAGGAAAAAGAAGAGGAAGTAGAAGAGGAGGATGAGGAGGAGGATCCAACAGAGCGGACGGTCCTGCTAAGCGTGGGCCCAGATGCCGTCTTCGGCCCAGAGGGCAGTCCCTGGGAGGGCAGGCTCCGCTTCCAGAGACTCTCGCCTCTGCTCTACCGGCTCACGGTGCTGCAGGCGAGCCCCGACGACACGGGAAACTACTCCTGCCACGTGGAGGAGTGGCTGCCAAGCCCTCAAAAGGAATGGTACCGGCTGACAGAGGAGGAGTCAGCCCCCATTGGCATCCGTGTCCTGGACACAAGTGAGTTTCCCTGAGTATAGAGGAAGGATGTCACTGGTGGTTCCAGCTGCGTCTGAAGGATAATGCAGAGCTTGATGAAATAAGTTATAAGCACTTTTCTTAGTGGTCATGAGCATTTATTAGTAACATTTGAGATGTGGTAGGATTTCACCTACTTATCCCTTGATTGCTCATGCCAAAAAACGGGGGGTATAGAAAGTAAAGTGATAATACACCATATAATCTTTATAATAAACTTGATGCTCCACCGGAGTCTATTTCAGTAAGATTTCATGATGAAAATATGTTGTTAGATATTACTTTGCTATATTTCAGAATACTGAACCTCGTTGCTCTTTAGTGAACTCTACCAAGTGTTTTAGACTCCTAAGAGGAAAAACGTGAAGCTTGTGGAATCATTCTTTTTCTGAGATTTTCAGGTCATTTCAATTTTGGAGGATGCCTGGGTAGTAGGTGGATTTTGAATGCTTAATGGGGAGGACCAGGGGCAATAATGTTAACAGGAAAGCTAGGAGAGGCACAGCAGCAGAATGGTCCACAGTGCAGAGTTCACAGACAAAGGTGACTTTCACTTGAAGGGATACTGGAGGGAATACCTGCTGACCTGAATTATTTGTTCTAACAAGGCACTTTTTTGATTGTATCTCTGTCAAAATGTGGAATAGATCAAACTGAAAATAGTCTTTACTATTGTAAAATTAGCCTATATTACACATATAAAAATTTTACTAGAATTTTTACCTTCCCCTCAAGTCAAAACATTTTTCCCCATCATCTTAAGTTTTGTGAGCTCTTTCTTTGCTTTGATCACCTCCTGTTAACATTCTGTTAAATGGCATTGAGATTTTGTAGGTCAGAAGCAGTTGACTATCAGCAATTTCATTTACCTGACAATCCAGCAAGTATAAATATGTATTAAACAGATCTGCAATGGAAGGGAAAGGAGAAAAGGTCTAAATCATGCATGGACTGCATAGCATACATTCATAGACAGTCTACCGAATACCTCAGCGTCCCAAAGTAA
>RJWT010024340.1:0-16505 GCA_004365215.1 Cuniculus paca | reverse complement strand
ATTGTTTTGTTTTGATTGATTTTACTCTATTCTGTGTTGTTTGATTGTTTTATGTCTGAAGGTGTAGGGAACTATTCTGAAGATAACAAGAAGCATTATGGTAGCCACTGCTGTTTTACTAGTATCTTGAAGTTCTGTATTGCTTTCACTGTTTTGCTTTATTTGTTCTTTTTTTTTTTTTACTGGTTTTATTCTGTTCTATTTTGTTTGATTTTATTTATCCCTGATAGTATGGGCAGTTATACTGAAGATAACAAGAGGCATTATGGTATCCATTATTGATTGCCTTTTACCCTGTTTAGAAGTCATTTACCATGTTCATTGTTTTGTTGTGATTGACTCTATTCTGTTTTATTTTGTTTCATTGTATTCTTTTGAAAATAAAGAAAAAAAAAGAAATATAAAAATATTTTCTAAGAAAAATATTTAAACAAAGTGTTTCTACATTCTTTGTCCTTTAGTAATGGTTTATTGAAAGATAACAAAATCCTTGAAGAATACTAATAGATATTTTCAGTTTCTTTTTTTTTTGATATTTTCAGTTTCTAATGTTGTTTTTATTCTCATATCTGATTTCATTACTTCATTTTTCAACATCTTAGTTACATTTGAGCTCATACCTTTTTATTTTGGCACAACTAGACAATATGAAACCACTTTAGTTCTAGTGTGATAAAATATTTAATACAAATATTTGTTGTACATTTAGTTATATATTACATTAACAATTTAAGTTATAGAATTTAGTACTGCAATGTAAATTATGAACACAGCATAGCAAATATTTTAAAAGAGCCTAGTTTTCTTTTAATATAGAAATATAAATTATGACTAGGAAGTCATTTCTTTTGACTAATGACCTCACTGACCATGTATAATAAATATTTACACATTATTCTACGTTGGTTAAAGTGTTTTGAAGCAATAACTACTATCAAGTCAAATTTAGAGAAATTTTATGTATTAATATCTTTCAAATGACAGAAACGTAATACATGAGAAACATATGATAAATTCCTTTTACCTGAAACTCTGAAAGATTATAGCAAAGTCCTATTAAATTTATTTTTAAACAGAAATCTGAGCCTGTTAGTAGTTTGAAATTTAAATACATGTACTAGCCTGGGGGAGTTGTAGTATGGGTTGTTCCTGAGTTGAGTCAGAAACATGTAAATACATTTTTAAAACCTTTGTGAGCTCTACTGAAAAATATTATCTGGACATTCTGTTAAAATAAAACTTAAAATAAATGCAATTATAAGACTAAGTCTGATACATGTAATAATCATGCTTTAAAGGGCTATAACACTGTGCCTTATAGTGAATATATTTTTAAAATATTAATGCTTTGTGTTCTTCCAGTACATTTAAAAAATACTCAACCAAACTTTAAAATATAAAACCTGATTTTATCAGCAAACATATAATAATGCATGTGATCAATTTTTACTTATTTTGAGTTGCAAACACAATTAATAAATCATCTTTGAAGTGCCCTGACCATAATCAGTATACTCTGGCCAGACTCCAAGAGCCATTAATCAAAACATGTGGCCAGGAGAGCCAGCCTGCAGCCTGAGCAGTTAGGTAAACACAGAGGGAAACTAATAACAACGTACCTCCACTCAACCCAGCACTGTGTTTACTTTTGCAAAGAACATAAACATTGTGATAAAATTAAAGTTGTGTAGAAAGTGAGGTTTGTTCCCATTGACCAAAGTACATATATAGCAACTGAACACTCATTTTACACTCCTAATTTGACACTCAAGAAGTTTAAAGTTCAGATACCAAAAATCTGAGAACTAGATATTTGAATCTGATGATTATACTTTCCTTTCAGATTAAACATACACAGATTTTCCAAACATTTTGTGATTGAAACTAGGGAAAAACAATAAATTATTCAGAGTCAAGAATCAAGGTACAAATACGAAAACAGAAAAAAACTGAATGACCAAATACCACATCTGAAATTGGTACATGCAATCCCATCCCTCCTCTATATATGCACTAACTTCAATATATTTAATAAATATCACTCAAATTTATAACTCAAATTTAATAAACTGCTTTTAAAACAGCATTTTCTAATGTATTAATATATTATTATTTTTACCCAACGTTGTACCTTACTGATTGCTGAATGGAAAGAAAGATTTGCTGAGTTCACACACAAAAGGGTATAGAAAACCTTCATTTCCATAAGAATTGTAAAGAAAGGGCTTACTGTAGTTTTGAAATTTTCATAAACCCAGTTTCATTCTCAGAAAAATATTTCTGGATTTAGCCAAGGGCTGTGGAAAACAGTGTTTTAAATTAAGAGAGCAGCACATTCCTAGCGCTTCCTGCTGAGAGCTCTCTGCACCCCCAGGCTCCATCTGACTCCCAGGTGCATCTGGAAAGGGAGGACAGGGTACGGCACCCATTCTGCATTCACAGACACCTACACTAGCTGTGCACAAGCAGTCATTTACAGGGTGGATTGGAAATGTCCCCCAAGGCTCCTGCCTTGAAGGCTTCACCCCTACACAGCGATGATGCCGGAAGTAACCAGATCGTGACGGCTAGGTGCTAATCCATTGATGAGTTCACAGCCGGTCACTGGAGGTGCGCCTTTGAAGGGCATGTCTGGTCCAAGCCCTCCCTCCCTGCCTCCCTCCCTCCGCGTCTCTCTTCACTTGCAGGCTGCCAGGAGGTGAGCAGCTATGCCCCTCATCGCGATATCCACCTCATCAAGGGCCTCCCCCGACAGAAACAGCCAACCACAGCCTGAAACCGTGAGCCACGATAAATCTCTGGAAAGCTCATACACAGTCAGACCTCACCAGAACTCATCCTTACTCAGTTGGTGTTCACAAATGGGTACACAACTAGAGACCTAATGCTTTTCTTGTTAGGTTTGAAGAAGCATAATAATAGCTAAAAAAAAAAAAGTATGGTTCTTAGAGTAAGATGATCATAGATTCGGCATCAAAAAATCATTTATCTTTAGGAAAGTTATCTAGCATCTCCAGGTCTGAGCTCCTTCATCCATGAAATGGGAAGAGTTGAATGAGGCAAGACTACAAAGGGAAAGCACAATGTTTAGGACACAATAAGTATTTTAAAATGTTAAGATATTATCATCATTGTTTATGAAGAGATTCAAATGTCTAATAACAATGTAAATACAAAATCTCACTTGTGAAAATTAAAAGGAAACTGGTAGGGAAAATAAAAATTTAATATTTAAGGTAAAAGAAGCTCTTTTGAAGCAACAGAACTCAAGGACCTCTACTGGAAACCAGAGCAAGTCAGAAATAGGTAATAAACAAAAGATGAAATCTAAAAAAAATCAAGCACTATCAGAAAGACAGGGAGTCTTTCTTAATGGTTAAATACAAAAACTTAAATGATGGAGTACTGTTCATTGATTAAAATGATATAGCAATTAACCAATATGAATTGGAAAACAGAAGAGCAAATGGCCAACACTGCTCATGAGAGTACAAATTGGCAAAGCTTTTCTGGAAGAATTCCACAAAGCATGACAAAGGATTAGCAAGTGTTCCTACTCACACTGGCCTACTAATTCTACGTGTGGGAGTTTAACTAAGGAAACAATCAATTGTATGGGCAAATTTACATGCTGTATACATATTCCACAAATGCAGATAAAATCTATTGTCCAGTAGAGAATTCCTTACAGAAACTATAAAACATTTGTAAAGTGGGATACTATAAATATGATATCATGATATTAAAGAAATACATCTATTAAAGTGGAAAATGTTTATAATATATGTTAAGGACAAACATAGTGGGTTGCATCATACATGTCATTAGCATATTTTCATAAATCAAGTGCAGAAGAGGAAAGGGCCACAAAGGTACAGAATACAACACTGATGATAGTGGTCTCTTGGGGTAGATGGGATAATGAGTTTCCCATTGGATCATTCTCTTGTTTCTATGTGCTCTGATTTTTCTGGAATCAGCATTTACTGCTTTTATAATTAGGAAAATAAATTAAATTTCATTTTATGAAAGATAAATGGATTAATAGTAACCTTTCTTCATACAAAATTTTAATTTTTTTTATAATCTGTGATGCTGATAGTAGCACTATAAGGAGAACTGAATCAGAAGGCAAACTGATGGCTTTCTTTAAAATAGTATTAAAAGAAAAAATCTTTATAATGATGACTATTTTACTTTACATTCTATTCGACTGCAACAGGGTTGTTTGAGAGGAAGTGAGCTCTTTAAAATTCTAAAGAGCTCTGCTAGCTATGTTCACTTTTGTTTGGAAGCCAGAAGAGCCTGGTATTTGTGATGAACACGAAAGGGCATGGATTGTGCAGTTTCTTCATGGATGGTGCTATGATTCTGTGGCACTGAATGTCAAAGGATTGAGTTTCTCTAGGTCCAAGAAGACAACACCTTATACAAAGTAGCAGTGGCAGCCCTGTAGTTCTGGACCACACCCCATGAAGATGGAGAAACAGGAGGAGGAGAAACGCTGCATCTCTGCCTGCTGCTTGTTTCACAAGAACTGTGGTCAGATCATGTAACCTTCCAAATTACATCACAGGGTTACCATCCACTCTTTACCTGAAATACTACACAATTACTTCAAGGTCGATTAAAGCTCTTACACCACTAAACTCCTTTGCTATAGTTCAAGGAATTAAACCTGAAAAGTTTTAATCATATTTTTAAGATTACTTGAAAAAAAGTGTTTGAACTCTGTCCTCAGAAGACATTCACCACACAGGAGACGAACTTATGCCCACAGGTCACTGCATGAATTGTATGAACCTACATAATGTGATTTGCAAGTCTGTGGAAAAGAAGACTGGGTATAAAAGTATCCAGAGACAACACAAATTTATTTTTGTACTTTTGGGCCAACTACTTTACTGGTTTTATCCTACAGATGAGATGCTGTTGAATAGCTACTTCAGGGATTTTTCCAATGTGTTCTGATCACTGGAATTTAGAAAACGAGCCTGCTACTCTTGGCAGGATCATCAGTGGGGTAAGCAGAAAATGTCACTAGTAGGATGGCAGGAAGGGAGGATAAGAAGGACCCATGAGAACACAAAACTTTCTTCTTATAATTCATTTTAATGCCTAACATTCCATAATTATGGTTGAAACTTTTCTGTATCATAAAAATCACTGATATTCAAAAATTTGAGTCAATACTCTGGAGAACATTGCTACCAAGTCTGTCTGTCTGTCTGTCTACCTGTTGGGCAGAGGCAGATTATAAGAATGTTATGCTTAAGAACATTTGAAAAATTAAACAAAGCCAAAGGAATTATGTATTCTGGGGCTTCTCAGCACCTTGAAAATACAAATTTCCAACTCTTTGTGGATAAGAACACAATGGACTGTGGAAGCCATGGTGTAGAGTAACTTGTAAACACACCTGAACACCATCTAGAACACCCACTCTGCATGCAATTCTGCAGAATGAGGTCTGTGAGTGCCGTGGAAAGGAATGCGTGCTGAACTCTCATCACGTAATGTCAACAAATGTCTCGACTTTCTTCCCACAACCTGCCCAAACCTTGCGGCCACAGGCAATGTGCTCCCATAGATCTACCTAGCTCTTCTCCCGGCACAGGAGAATTTCCTGGCCAGCTTTGACGACTCGCTATGGATGGGATATTTCTCTGAGTTCCCAGCTCAGACTTCAGAGCGATCCTGGTTTGGCTGCCACTTGAACGATTTGGCTCTCTTCATGGCCACCTCTGTGGGTCTGAAGCCCTGATTCTGAGACAGAAGTGTTCATTTATGAACTCAGTGAGGAGTAAACTAAGACTTTGAGCATACGATGACCCCAGCACCTCAAAGAACTGGTTTGCCTTTGAGAAATGATTAGTCACACTAAATTTTTAAATGAATATTTATCAATATATTCCAGATTCAAGGATTTCAGAGTATTACTAAAAGTGGGAAATCATCAACCATCTAAACATATTTCTGAAGAAAAAAAAAACATTTATATCTATCAGAAAATGGCAAAATGGTAGCATGATTCTGCACCTCAGGACTGCTACCATATGCCCATTTAAGCTGTTATCCCTGAGGGCACTCTACGTAAACTACCGCATGTTTTCGAATTTCTATTTTCCTGTGTTTCAGAAGAATGAAAGTTTTATTATTGGGAACCCAAAATTGTACAACATTTAGTGGTTTCAAAGTAGAGTTTAAAAGAAAAACCAAGAAAAAACCCAAAGTACAATATCTCACTTTAGATACTAATTTTAAATCAATAGTTCTAAGAAGTGCAACAGAGGTCAAACTGTTAAGAGTTTTCGACTTTATCTGATTATTTGATAAATTTTAACAACAGTTAATGAGTGGCAACGAAGCAAAGTTGCCTGCAAAGTGAGAACCAGGAGCGCTGTCTCCTCGGGGAGGATGGGCTGCATCCAGATGCAGGTTCCGCACCCCCTGGCTCCGCTTCCGCAGCACCCAGGGCATCTCGAGCCCTCTCCTCCTCTCTCTGCGCTCCTCATACCCACACCTCCCTGCTGGGCACTGCCTATGCCACTATTTTACTCCTCTTTATTCTTCAGAGGGGAGACTAGGTGACAGTTCCAGTCATATTCTCTTTGCTTGGGTTCCCCTAAACCTTCACTTCCTGCAAAAGTTTACCATCATCCATCTATGGGATGACCTCATTAGCAGCTGTCTCCACTCACATGGACTAAACTGCAGGAGGCTGGGATGAGGAGGGCTTTGCTCAGCAAAGTGAGCAAAGTCCCAGTCAGGCTCCTCACATCCCCAACCAACAACAGCGTGTCCAAGCACCGCAGTCAGCAAGAGCTCCTGGGCCATCCTCCAAAAAACAAGGTTCTACTGTGGCCCTCTGAGGAGCAGAGCAGAAATAACAGCCTTGG
Organism: Cuniculus paca; assembly: GCA_004365215.1. Taxonomy (NCBI): domain Eukaryota; kingdom Metazoa; phylum Chordata; class Mammalia; order Rodentia; family Cuniculidae; genus Cuniculus; species Cuniculus paca. The sequence continues at coordinate 9,606 of RJWT010024340.1, read as the reverse complement.
AAGGGACTGCCAAAGATATCTGAAGTCCTGCATGGCATTAGAATGGAAGAGAAGGAATGAAGTCAGGATTCCTGGACGACACGCAATGGTTCAACAGATATGGTGATCTGAACCATAAAATGAAGTTTCCTCATTGCTGAGGAGTAAACAAAATTGTATACCACATTCACTCTAGATTCACCTTTTTTATTTGAACATGGCCAAAAACAGGAGGAACATGAATGTGGTAGAGGGTCTGTGTTAACACACACATGGTTTAAAATATTTAGAATTTTGAAAGCTCTAGACAATGGTCCTTTGAGAGTCACTTCTATTCAGTGCCCTTTGAATATATTCTGAAGCAGCTATTTAATCAACTTTAGTAAGTTTTATAGAAGCAGGCAAAACCATCTTTGGCATAGTAAATTAAAGGGGCACCACACAGCTCAAGTTTCCTAAGATGAAGTGACTGGTAAATGTTGAGCTGACCATTTACTTTTGTACAATAATGAAATAATGAATGGTAAGTGACTAAACTGGTCTTACGGATAAATTTTGCTAGGTTGAAAGACAACGCCAACGGAAAGGAGGATATCTTACTCTCTTTTTATGAACACCAGAGTGTGTCCTTTGTTAATCTACTGAATAGTTATTAAAAATCACTGCCTACCTGTGCAACCTTAGGTAATTATTTAACCTCTGTGCACAGTATAGTTTTTAACATCATAAAACCTTACTATCCCGTAAAACAAGTAGCCTCAAACTTAAGATGTAATCATTACTTTTTAGAGTTAACTTAGAAATGTAGACAATTAAATCTATGTTGGGTTACAAATTATTGTTAAGACTTCGGAAGTGGAACTTTTTGGAACTTCTAAAAATACTAGAATATCAAAGTGGAATATTACAAACACATTTTAGCTTATTTATTTTTGTTGATATTTTCTTCTACAGTTGAAGAACAATTACTTCCTTAAGGGTGAAATTTTGTTTTACAAGTCAGTCTACAAAATGATAGAACTTGAAAATCTGTTGAGAAATTATCTGCATTATAGCTTTTTTATTTATTTATAGAACATAAATCATGTGCTAGATTTTCACTCATCATGTTGCTATCCACCATTAAATTGTGTTTTAAAGCCCAGACATTCTGAAGGGTCACTTCATTTTATCTGAACTTTACATTAGTTTGGAGGGAAAACCTATTTTTTGTTGTTATTTTTACCATGGTAACATGCAGAAAGGAGCTAAGAATATGTCAGAAGGAAGAAACTGTGGAGACGTGAGGCGTCATTACGCTACATCATTCTTTTGCTTACATCTAATTCCTGTAACTTTAGACATAATTATTACCAAAAACAAACATAGAAGGATGGAATTCACTTCTCCATCTTTCATATAACATAAATATACCTCTACAGTATTTTTAAAATTTTGGTTTAATATTTTCATACTAGCTTTCAAATACATTTTCTTGTGAAAACTAGTTTGTGTGATTCATTATTCAGCACTTTTACTGATATGAATGGCCCTAAATTCATTCCTCCTTATGAAAGAATAGTGAAAACTCTGGGATAGAATTCCAGACTCTGGCTTACAGTCTGACAGATGGTAATGTCCCTCACCATGCTCTTGCGACTACACAATTACAAATATGTGGCTCTACCTCTCCCCAGATTACAAGATGTCTTCAGGAAAAGGACCAAGCACAGACTCGGGAATAAAACATTTGCCATGTTGCTCTGGGAAAATAACTATACCTTTCTGAACCCTGGTTGTTTCATATCTGCCAGGAGGGTGAATTAATACCTCCTTTGTAAGGTTTATGCAAAATTTATATAAGATGATGTATAACATTTATTACAATTCTGATTTCTCTTTGTATCTTTTCTACTTCTATACCCTGTTGTAACCCAAGGACACAGTATCATAATAAGCATTCAACTAAATTTAAAAGTTAATATTGGGCTAGTGACTTAGTTCACTGATAGAACACTTGCCTAGCAAGAACAAAGCCCTCAGTTTGATCCCTAGCGTTACAATAAACAACACATTTTAAATACTATAGTTTTGTTTCACAGAGTAATGTGCAGTTTCGTTATGAATACAAAGTAACGTAAGGTACAGTACTTTGAAAATACTAAAATTTTACATAGCAAAGATCTGTAAGTATATTCATTTAAAAGATGAATAATTTTCTCATGTTTATTTTGTATTTTTAAATGCATGATGAATTTTAATTGATAATGGCTACTAAATGTGTAACTAATTTATTTCTTACATGTAAGTAATTTATTTTACACTCATGTTTTGAAAATGGCACCCAAGTAAAGGCATAACAATTAGAAAGATCATCCAGTTCAATCCTTTCATTTGTAGGTGAGAAAAATAAGTCCTGGGAAAATACCAAGTGACTTGCTTAGAGCTCTGTACAAAGAAAAACATAAACAAGATACTTATGATCAGTTCATTCCCCACTTTGGATTTTTTACCCTTGAGATGCAGAACTAGAGAGACTAAATAGAGGGTATGTAGAGGCTACACAGAGAGGATGTCCAGTAACTGGGTCTGGAGGAACCAGAGGCAAGGGAATGTGCTGGGCCTGTGCAGCGGGAGCTGTGAGTGTTGGCACAATGCCCTTAGGTCCTAAGTACAAAATCAGCCACATCTGCATGTGCTTGGGAAGTCACAGTTGCAGCACACCCACGTAAATAAAGGTACATTGTCAATGAGATAAGAGTGAGCAGGCAGGCAGAGTAATAGGTCCAGGTTTTAATTTAAAAATACTAACTAAAGGCTAAAAATTATTATTTGAGGATGTCTTATGCTAAGGTTTGTAGAATTAAGGGTGTCTGTGGTGTAGAAACTTCTAATTTTTTTCCCCAGAATATAAATGGAAAAGTAGAACTAGTATTTTACTAGTACAACTAGTATTTTAAATTTTTAGGAGACATAAAATTTCAGTCCACTGTATTCAAAATGGAACTAATCCTGAAGTGTAAGAAAATATGTATGGGTTTTTTGTTTTTGTTTTTGTTTTTTTTTTCTTGCCACCAGGGATCAAACTCAACCTTGCGTTTGCCAGGCAGGCGCTTAAGCCACTAAGCTAAATCCCCGGCCCTAAGTGTAAGAAAATAATGTATATAAACATTTTGCCTTATTTAGGCAAAAGAAGTGGAATTATAGAACAGGCTATCAACCACTCAGCAACTGGCTGATACATGCTAAATTTTCTTTAATATTCAAAATTCTCCATTACATCTAATACATGTTTTTCATTTCTTTTCAGAGGCAGTCCTGCCTAGCATACTTCAATGATATAATTAACAAATAATTTTAAAAGCTCATGTGGCTTAACTTTCAAAATGGTGAGAGTACACAAGATAAGCACTGAGATGATCATTTAAAAATGGGAGAAAAGGAACAGTATTAGTGATAAAGATGCTTGTAAAAGCAAACACATTGCATTCATCAAACAAACAATTAGACAGAAATCTCTACCAGGACCGAGACTATTGTCTGATTTCCACTCCTCCAAATTCAGACTGGCTCATAACTGAACCTCGGGATGAAGGTTGTACCAGTGGCTAAAGGAAGCATAGAGTTCTCTGAATAGTTCACATCACTGGTGACGTACATCTTTCCCATAATAATCTTTAGAAACAGTTTAGCTCTTCCAATGTTTGTAAACTGGAAATAGTTTTGACTCAGTATGTGAAAGAGATCAAAGTAGGCATTGCACCCTATGAACTCTCTCAAAGGGCTGGAGCTGAGGAATGAAGTCAGATGATGAACCAAACCAGCGAGAGCTTAGTGTACAGCTAATCTCTGCGCAGATCCTCAATCCACGCACTTGTACATTACCTACGATGGTCACCATGTAGGACACAGAGAGCATTTTAGAAAGTACAAATAAGGCAGGCTAACAGTGTTCCTAAAAATATAATGCTGAACAGCCAAAAACAACCCTACAGCTAACTATGCCATGCTTACCTTTAGTTAGAAACTGTAAAACCCCTCCTTTAGCTTGCAGTTTCCAGAAGCATGAAAACTGGATGCCAGCCTTTGCTCCCCTGCATTCTAAAACGTTTTCTTCTCAGAATCTTTTACATTTTTACAAATTCTTAAGGGACTCAAGAATTTAGAGTCTACAGTTTTGTTTATCTGGAATATGTTTTCCATATTCAAAATTAAAACCAAAAAAATTTATTTACAAGAACACAAATCATGTGTTATTCGATAACATGAATAACATATTCTCATGAAATATTATATTTTCCAAACAAAAACATTTTGAGAACATTGTTTCAAACTTTTGTAAACCCATTTGATGGCAGGCTTGATTAAAAACAGTCGAATTTTCATTAGCTTCTGTATTCAATTAGCTAAGATACGTTACTTTCATTGAATGGTATTTAGAAAATCCAGTGTTACGCAGGTACAGAATTGAAGAAGGGAATCCACAAAGGGTCTTGAGAACCCTGAGTGGTCCCTATCCCACACTCTGAAAACCACTGGACTATAATAACATCATTGGCCTTATGGTCAGTATTCAGTAACTACTTGCTAAATTAATGAAAAGTTCACAGATGATGCAAACATTCATTTTAGATTTAAATGACAATATTATTTGTAAATGTTCATTGGTTTTGTGACAATGAAGTTACTTACTGAAATTATCAACTCATTACAGCTAAATTAGAAAACAGATTGATAGAAGGTAGTCTGAACCAAAGAGTGAAAAACAGGAAAATAAAATATATGCCAAAATTTAATAGAAATAAATAAATGACTAGAAAGAGACTTTTTACTTAAAAAATACATATAATCAAATGAAGTGTCTAATTTGAATGCTACATGGATCTCTTTTAAGCGGTAAATTAGATTGAAACACTTTACTGAACACAAGATGCATTATAATATTTTCAGTACCATACATGCCATTTCTAATTAATTTGTAAAAACCATAAGAAAAAATTTGCTTATGTTTTTGGCATTTCTGCATTAGATATTAACAGAAGTTTGCCAGATGCAAAAGAAAATATATTGATTCAAACATTTTATAATTTCCAAAATTACAATTTTTGGCTTTTAAAAATAACTAAATAAATTCAAAAATAGTAATATAACTTTTAAAATTTTATAGATTTTTTAAAATCACATCTCGCTCACGGTCTGGAAAGCAGAAAGAACAAACTGACTTACTTCTTTTCCGGAAGCTGATTCTCACGAGGCGCCACTTTCGGTTCTGTCCCGAGATCCTTCGGCATCCGCTGCCTCCTCTTTCTACTTACTGCGATATCTGTGACATCAGGACTCGAGATAATGGAATCTTCTTTGTTTAAAGTGGCTAAAATAAGAGAAAGTAAGAATGTAACCCCAGAAAATCGTGCATATGCTTCCTGATTAGACGTCGCCTTGCTGCTTTAGCACAGAGAAAAGGTGACACCGTCACAATATGGGAAAACTATTGGTGCGATATTTCCGCAGCTTCTCAGTAGTCCAGGTAGGAGGTGTGCGATACTTTACCAGAAGCATAAACTATTAAGGGGATGATGCGAGTCAGGTTAATATTAATCAACGTTATCAGTGGGTATGGAAACTTCGGTTAGAAATTCAGAGATAATTTCACAGCGTTTTAAAGCAAATGTGGGGAAAAAGAATAAGAAAAATATAAGAAAATAATAAAATATGTCTCTAATGTGGTTAAGCTATTAAATTATGCCTCAATATGTTTGGTACATGTGAAACAGAAGAAACGTCTTGATCTATGCGCCTTTTTTCTCTTTCAACAACTTAGTTCTGAAAAGCATGAAAGAGCTCTGCGTTTTCATTCATTCACCACACAGTATATTCTGCTATAATACACACTTCCAGGAAAGGTATGCTTTGCTATTGGAAAATACAGCACCATCAATAAAATGTGATCTTTAGGAGGTCATGTTGGTTCCTAAGATTTTTTTTTTTCCAACATAGTAACACTGAGAAGTCATCAGGGCAAGCTTTCTTTCCAGTTTAAGAGCAGACCTTTGCAAGGTACAGATGTGTAAATGCAAGGAGGTGGTGAGCCACAATCCTATGCAAGTTCATTCCTCCAGGACAGATAAGGGCTGGCTCAGTGGAGACGTGGACCCCGGAACCCCAGGTTCTTCTCCAAAGTTAAACTCTGTGGAAGCAGCGAGTACAGCTGAGGATATAAAAACACCTCTCCTTGAATCTCAAGGCACATGTTCCATCCTGCTGAAACTACTGGAATCAAACACCTGGAGTAACGCACCTGCGGCCCTCTGAGAGGAAGATGGACCACAGAGGCAGCTTGCTGTGAGCCTCCAGGGCTGCTGGGGAGTCCACGGCACTAGGAATTTTACCATAGTTGGACCTGGAGACCTCACAAGGGCAAAACTGTACAATTTTGAATGTTTTGCCCAAACCTCTATCCGCCCCCCTCAACAAACTCCATTCCTTTTAGTGTGTCACTGTGCAAAGTGGATTTTCAGGCATTCACAGATCTCATTCTCGCAGAGAAGCCTGCATGTGGAACCCTTCATGCAGCACATGCCTTACCTGACCTCCCCAAAGTCATTTATGACACCGTACCCACCCTCTCGAAACTATTCTCTTGATTCTCTTTTTATCTTAATAATACCTAATATTTTTGAAAAAAATGTCCTGGGCACTGTGCTACAGGTCTTATATGCATCATATTATTAATCTTTAGGACAATTTTGTGAAGCATTTACTATTCCATCTTCATCTTATTTATGACAAAACCAAAGTTTCAAAGAGGTTAAGGATTTAAACTAAACAGCATTTGCACTTATATTTTATTACTTTGACAATTAAAAAGTATTTTTCCCTAGAACTAGGGATGTAGTTCAGTGGTACAGTGCTTGCCTTGCATGTGGAAGGTCTTGGGTTTGAGTCAATCCCCAGTTCTGAAAACAAAACAAAACAAAACAAAACTTTGCATGGTTAAATTATTCATTAATCAAATATTAATTGAATGTCCTTAAAAAGCATGTGTTACTTTCCAAAGCTAGTTAAATTTTAGGACATAATGGTCCTGCAACAGAAAGCAGAAACACCAGAATGACACCCAGGGTTTGGAGGAAGATTTATTTACATTGACAGGCACTGATCGGGATCATTCCCAGAATATCAGGCCCTGATCTCTGGTGGTCTAGGTCTTATATGGGACAAGCAAGCAGGAAGTACAGAAGCAGAATGGCTTGTCAACTGGGGACTGGTTTATACAATGTGCATCATAGTGACCAGCTATGCATCACAGTGACCAGCTGTTTCTAGAAGACAGAAGCAACTAGAAGTACTACAGGAGCTATTACCTGGGCAACTAAGAAAGTGGGCAACTAACATACTGACTGGGTTGGGGGCATTTCCTGTTACATTTCTCCCCCTCTTTTAGTTTCCCCAGCAAATCTCTGCTGGGCATATTACAAGTGATCTTCTGAGACGAGGCCCAACTAGAAGCAGTAACATCAGGGTTGTCAGTGATCCTAGGATGGACCCTAACCAAGCTCTCCAAGATTGTCTTATTACATGGGGTTTTTTTTCTTCTAAATTGCTTTTAGGAAGAAACATAATTTAGGCCTGTCTCTTCTGTAACATTACTCTGGCAAGGGAGTGAGGGAGTTAATCTGATCTAGGAAAGTGTCCAATGTGTCTTGGATGCTCATCAAATCTTGGTCAAGAGTTTGATTGATTGTTTGATTCTCTCACAGCAACTGTCCTTAGAGCTCAAGGCAAAAAGCACAGCTAGCAGGGGGACAGGAAAGTGAGGACTGGGGTAAGCAGCCTGAAAAGACACAAAAATCAAGGGGAATAGGTATTCAGCACTCCTGTGAATGATATACTCAGGCTTCAGTCATATGGGGACTGGTCAGTGTCCGGAGTGAGCAGAGCAGGGCTTTGAGTGTGTGATCTCTTCAGAGTGAGCCTCAGAGGAGCTGTCCAGGTAAATTCCAGAGCATCTAAGGTTGCGTTTCTGAAATCTGTCATGGTAGTTACCATGTACTTGGATTACATGTGTGTGCAGGGACGTCTACATATATAGCCACTCTTTTAACTAGTTATAAGCGTGGTTTTTTTAAACTTGTTTAGAGTTCTGTGGCCTGTATGCAGTTTTTATTTAATCTAGTTTTTGAGTTTACTTGGCTATAAATGCAGGCCAGTTGTTGCTGCCAATGATCAAGTACAGGCCATATCTAGGGATGATTTTTTACAGCAGGGTTCTAGAAACTTTTATTGTCTTCTCAGTATGGGTAAGGAATGGGAAGTCAGGGTCGGTGACACAGATGCTGAAGCCTCAGCTGGCTGCAGGGGTATGGGCACCAGGGTAGCAGTTTGAGCTTGCAGAACATAGAGTGGTGACAGGTCTGGTGGATAGGGTCAATGTTTCAGTCAATTGGATCCCGGGAAGGGGCTCAAGGTGTCTGGACTGGATTATTTTGTGTCACTGGTACCAGGTTTCCAAACAAGAGCAGGAAGCAGTTTGCTGTGCATACCATTACTGAAGGAGAGTTTTGGCCAAAAAGGTTTTGTCCAAGGTGACCACAGCATATATAGTCTGTTGAACTTCATTCCTACCAGAGCTACTTTCATCTGCAAACAGGGTGTACTGAGCATCTGCCAGGGGGTCCGTTTTTAAACAATTCATCCCAGTACAACATGTGACACCTGGACAGTTAGGTCACAGTCTAAGGTGAGCTTGCTAGCTTTCTTAATCAGAACAGTGGCTTTTAAGAGTGTGGAGGAAGGGAGGAGGCAGCCCTTAGTGACTGGATCCAAGTATTTGCAAAGGTAGGCCACTGGGCACTCCCATGGGCTGACAGTCTGAGTAAGCATCATTATTATTGTGAACTCAAGGATCCAGATTTTATAGAAACCAGGAGCTCTAAGAAATTTGCAGTTTTTTCTTGTACCCAGTTTCTGACAGATATTGCAGTAGAGCTTTTGTACCATACCAGCAGGCAGCTTGGGTGTCACCAATCAGAATTGCAGTGATCTTCTTCGAAGAGGGTAAACAAGTTTTTTAACCTCTGGGAAGTTGAGTCAGTTAACCTTTGAGTCCAGAACTGGGGTCTTCATGAAGAGGGGCTGGCTGACAGGAGCCAGCTGAAGGTAGAAGAAGGCATTCTTTAGGTCCAGGCAGATGTACCAGCAGGCTATGTGTGGTTTAAGACTAAGGCAATGTATGCAGAGGGCAACTGCAGTGGCACTTGCAGCTCAGAGATCTTGAACTGGCTTTACAGGCAGGAGATGTGTATTTCAGCAGTTTGACAGTCTATAAACATTTTATGGTTGTAAAACCTCTGAAACAGTCTAAAAAGGCTGTATGGGTTGGGAACCCCAAAATGTAAGGTGATGGCTTCATTGCTGATGTCACAGAGATCTTGCACAAGGTGATTAACCTATCAGGATGATGTGTGGCTGGATGCCTGTTTGTGCTTCCCTCAACATCTGACAGCAACAGGGGTCACAGTGAGGTGGCAGCATGGTTGATGGCCAGGCCCAGAGGTGACTCTTTAGTTTATACCTCTGGAAGGAGAGTTTTCAGAACTTGAGGATTGCAGTTTTCTGTCTCAGGCAGATGCAGGCATCATCCTTCTC
>RJWT010024339.1:0-16509 GCA_004365215.1 Cuniculus paca | reverse complement strand
CATGGAAGTACAGATCCCAGCTTCCATTTCTTCAATCAACAGCTTCTGATCTGTATCATCCATTCTTTTGACTTTATTTACATCCTGCTCAAGTCATTTCTTTGTATCCAAGCTAATGCATGCCTCTCCCTGAAAATGCTTCTGTCATTCTGTGGAATCTTCTTGGCAGGAGCATGAACTTCATGAACTTCTATTTCTGGTTGCATCCCCTTTCCTGCTGCTGTCTTCTTTCTTCTCTTCTGCTTTTTCTTGCAGTTGCTTCTCCTTCCATCTTGCCCAGTTTCAAACTGTCAGCATTCTTTACTGTGAGACCTCTTCACAAAGCCATTTTTTGAGCCAGTCCCTTTCCATTTCAATTTTGGTTGTGGCTGTTCTTTTTTTTTTTTTTAGACAGGGTCTCATTATGTAGCCCAGGGTAGCCTTGAATTCTTGGTGATCCTCCTGCCTCAGCCTCCCCGGTGCTGTATTTACAGGGCTGTGAACCTTGCCCAGCTCTCTTGAATCTTTTAAGTACCCCTTCTCCTTTCCATTTTCTCATTTTTGACTGGGAGTTAGCAGCTTTTGGTCCTCTTTAAGGTTGGTGGCCCTTGCAGAAGACATAGCAGAACCTGGGGGCAGTCACACTGAATGACCACCAGCTGTCAAGGTCAGAGATGCAGGAATGGCTTCTGGTTTGACAGCTGACTCTTATTCAATGGTGACTTCTTTTACCTTCACTAAAGTTTTTGTTCTTTAGAAATGAATTATTGTTGACTATCTTTTCCTCTCTGAGTTTTCTTTCTCAGGCAACGTTCTAACCTTCTTGACAGAGATAATGGGGGTCAGATCTTAATGAAAGTGGCTTTGGCTGAAGGTGGAGACAGGAAGAGGTCGGCCCGGTGAAAGAAGAAAGGATTTGAACAGGATCCAAAGTTGGTAGCAAGTTGGGACTTACCTTTGGGATTAGAAGGAGATAGAGTCCATCTGATGCCACATGTATTGAAAGAATGGAAAAATTCATTTTCTCCTTTTACTTTTCCCCTTTTCCCTCTCCCTTCTTACTTCTCTTTCTTCTCTTCCTATTCTTCTTTTCCTTCTTTCTCTTCCTTCCCACTTCTTATGCAAAGCATTATCCAGTCCTGTTAACAAAGAGTCTGGTTTCTTTCTAGATCAGTGTTGATTCCACTGTGAGATGCTACATCTCCAGACAAGGCATCCATGGAGTGAACACATGAGTGGCCATCAAGAGTATGAAAAATGTCTAGGAAGGAATATGTGCAGCCATAGATTTGGAGGTGATTCAAGGAACCATATTCAACACTGGATAGGAGCCAGTGGGTTTTTTTAATACCTCCTCTTTGGAAAGTAGCCTCCAGTGCACTGAATACTTTTACAAGATTTTTATAATGATTGAAGTTCATATGTGACTCTTAGAATCATACCTAGGATGCAGTAAATGGTTACAGTGCTAATTATTAATAACCGCAGAGACCAGGAGCTGAATTTCTTTACTTACACTAAGATGATACTTGGAAGCATAAAGGTTTCTAGGTAGGTTTTTGATACTGAGGATGAGATTAATGATTCTGTGCCTACCAATTTTAGGACACACTTTCCTGAGATCAGAACAATGGGAATAGCTTTGTTTCAAGAGAGTGGCTTCAGTTTCTGAAGCACTTCCAGCTCAGCAGGGACTCACTCATTACGTTTCAGAGAAGCTCTCACTCTTTCAGAGTGTAATTAAGAAAAAAGAAACACAAAAATTATGTAAGATTTTTAAATCATTTTGTTGTTTACCTTTTATTGTATTTTCCTTCATTTCCTTCTAGTGAGCTGTATAAATTTATGTTACTGTAATAGATGTTTTTGTATAAATCAAAAGAATTCATTATAGGACTGTTGCACTAGCTGAGATTAAGTGCTCCTACCTTCAATGACAACAGATAAGCTACCATGAAAAAAGTCCTTCTTTGGTTTGTATTTCAGACAATTCAACTCAATTTAAAATATATGTATTTAGATTCTATGAAATGTGATACACTGAACCGTATGGTATTATGCTATTTAAATATCTCATTAACAAATGGTTAGGATGGGAATAACAGTCTTATGACTGGCCATAACCTTTTTCTTTGTATGCTGCTTCAATCACAGCTGTATGTGGAGTATAGCTTGAATCCATAGTATTTATTCATATGGAAAATAAATAAATCATTTTTCCTTTATCTGGAAACAAGGACAGCAAGTACATTGCTATAAAATAAATAATTCTGTATTAAATATTAAATTGATGTTTTTACTTTTCTAATGTATCACAGTTTTTATAGAACACCCACTCCAAGTAGTAAAGTACCAACATTTTATAAAATCTTCTTATTGAGATGATGAGTGGAATAAGACTTATGATGTAAGAAACTGGCATGTTCTATTCACTTTTATTAAAAATGAAAGTTATTTATTACTTCCATCTTTACACCTTCCTTTGGGTTATGGCAATAAATCGAATAAATAAAACTCCAGGTAGAGCTCAATCTTAAAGATTTTTCAGCTCATTTTTCGACTTGTTCCAAGCTGCAGAGCAGATCGGGGTTGAAGCCGAGCAAAGTATGCCACACAGACAGCAGCTTCTAAAGGTTCAGACAACAAAAGATAGCCAAACTTCCAAAACCAGGCTCACCCAGGAGCTTAGATTTACCTTAAAGTGTAGCTTGTAGGGCTGAAATCTGAGTATGCTTAGAAACTGCATATTGTTAAAGAAGGTAATAGTTGTCACATTTTTCACATATGCTTATAAAAAAGTATGTATATGTTTATTTTAAACTTGTAAATGATTCACATGTAAATCATATACCTGCTGTTACTAAACAACAAATGACATGTAAATGGAAGAGTCATCATGTCATTTAAGGCTGACTGTATTTCTATAGTGAAAACTCATCATTCTGACTAATAAAAAACCTAGTGATTCATATATTAGAAATAAATTAATGACTGAATCCTCGCTGATAATTTTGAAAGTCAAGTACAAGGACTCCCTCGATGGGAAGTAATGACCCTAAAAAACCAAGTGGATGCTTTTTCTACTTGGATAAACATAACCCTAATTAGAATGTTCATTAATAGCACTACTCATTTTACAAAAGGTTTTGGTTAGTCTATAAAGGAAATAAGAATAGAACTCAGAACTACTTAGAATGTTTCTTAACTAGCTGGTTTAGAAGAATTTTAAACCAAAGATCTGACAAACTCACATCTTTTTTTTTTTTTGTTAGTTTTTGTTAGATTTGAAGTTAAATTAGTAAAGTTTGGGATAAAACTATTGCAGATAGCTAAATTTGATAGAGACTGATAGGCAATTAGAAGGGAACCAGGCTCGAGATAGAATCAGAGTAGGGAGGATGCAAAGTAGGTCTTTGGACAGGGGTGAGTTGATAGAAACCAGGCCCCAAGATGGACAGAACAAATGAAGAAAGTAGTAACATTTTACATTTATTAAAAGTAGGAAACGAAAAGCAACATGTTCTGAAGAGCAAATGCAGGCCAATTAAAAGTAGGAAAAGCAGTACACTCTACAGGGTGACAGCAGCAGACTACTGTGAAAGAAGAGACCACGGTGGCCAAGAACTTAGTGGTGGTCACCTTTTGTATCTCTCATTCCTCAGACTGAGGTCAGAGATAGGTTGTCTTGAATTTCCAAGAAAAAAATTAAAGAGAGCATTTGTCAGTTGGTTCCAGGTGCAGGGATTGGACACAGGTCTCCTGGATCTCCATGACTGATAGATCACATTCACCTGCCCAGCCACTTTGCCACACACTAATTGCCTGCCTTAAAGAAACACAAATGAAGAAACTGAGCCTTAGAAGTGCTTAGTAAAAACATACTTTCATTTGCATGTATGTAAATATGAAAGGTAGGATAGAATAAACAAAAGAAGAAAGGAGATGAAGGAAATTTTAATTTTGAAAATAAATATTGAATTTCATAACACAAACCCAGTTTGAATTTTTTTCTTTTCTTTTCTTTCTCTTTTCCTAGAACACAGTAAGTCTGGGCAATTCCTTTTTACCTGCAAATGAATTCAGTATTTTTTTTTTTAACTGAAAATCATTTTCTTTTACCTGAAACTAAACTACCCCTTCTGACCAGTAAAGGTTTCCCACTATGAAAGGACATTATCTTCTTGTGGGAATGCCATCCTCCTCCACCCACTAAACCAAGACTGAGACTATATATTGAATTCCACGGATTTCCAACAAAAATACATGAATATTCCTGAATTGTAGCGCCTCTCTCTCGAGAGCCTGCACTCTACTCTTGAGAGTTCATGGTTAAACGAATAAGGAGTAAGAGGAGACAAGAAGCGAGGACGTGGCTAAAACTGGCTGGGAAATAAGGTGTGAGAGGATCCCGGAACCCGTGCACAGAGTGGTTCTCAACACCTTGCGTTTGGTGTAGATTTTTCACTAGTTTTCCAGCAGGTTTTTGATAGAATGATCTAGACAAGACGCCAGTGTGGTAAAATGGGAGACAGCTGCCATTAAGTGCTCACCATCATGACTCTTCACAGTAGTCCACCCTGCAGTATAGGGTAATTTTTTATTTTTTTTATTTTTTCCTCCCTTTTTACTCGGACCAAACTTGCTCTGCAGAGCCTGGTTTTTCCCTGCCCTTTTGGAGTTTTTCCCTACCTTCAGTATAAGTGAGACCTTGCCACAGTTTATGCTTGTTTCATTCAATTCTTTGTCCTGTACAAGAAGGACCTAGAAACCACCTCTAGAAGGAGACTCCAACACCTCAAAATCCAGTAACAATATGTTTGTAGAACTTCTGCAAAAGTTATAAAAAAAATCCAACTGACTTACTAGTAGAAGGAGATCTGATTAGCATTTCTGGGGTTGATTCAGTTCCTTCCTAAGAAACACACCTAGAGTTGGTGAATCTTAATTTTTAAATGATTTTGTTGTCATTGTGAAACGTTAAATAAAAGTGAAGGGGTAAAAGTATGTCACAAATTGTAACATGCTGTGTATAATGTTTTTTTCTAAATTCAAGATCAGTTTATTTTTTCCTAGAGCCAGAGCCAGGTATTTTATGTATCATTTAAGCTTAAGATAAATTACCATAATGCTTTGTAGAGGAAATGGAGGAAAGGTATAGCTTTTCAAAATATTGTAAAACATAGGCAAAGTCTATCTTTTGTGTTCCTTTTCTGGGCCCTAAAATCATTTATAAACCAGAATGTCTTTGTAGTCTTTTTTTCTTTTCTGAACCATTTTTCCTTAACTTGTATTGCCTAGATGAAGCTGTAACCATGACAGGATATATTAGCCATTGAAATCTGAACAGAAGGGCAATTCCTAATCAAATTGGCACTAATTTCTTTCAGTACGAATTATCATCATTCACAGCAAATTTGCTTTCAGTGAACTGTGCCAACTTGAGATATGGGTCTCAGCACTTTTATCTCAGCCCATCAATACAATTGATCAAATCATTTTGTAAGAGCAATGTCTTTTTTTATTTTAATTTTTTATGATGATCTATGAGATGTAAGTCAATTTTCACATTAATGCCAAACTTATTCCACTGAAAAGAAAGGTACTATAAATGAAAGCCTATTTTTCTGTAACACTTATTATTGAAATGAATTTGCACATATTGTGACTATTGGAGTAATGTGAAGAAATATATTTAGTTATTTACTATGTAGTTATTAACTAGCTTAATACTTGTATCCAAGAAGATACTCACACATATGCACACACAAACCAGTCAGACTTCAGATTCATATGTTTTCAAGTGTTATGCTACTTTGTATAAATTGTGCAGACTTCCAGATGTTATCATAATATTTATATATAGTTCTCTGACTCCTTGTTATCATCTTTAATGTTGTAGTTTGCTGCTCCATCTGCTCAAAATGTACATTTCTATAGATTTATAATAATGCCATCATCTAAATAGCTTGCCAAATTACAAATAATGTTAAAATATACCACAAAGATAGAAACACAAGGCAGTGCTCAGTGATTCTGTAATCTTATACCCGTCTGCCTTTAATTACATTTTATTTTTGCTCAGATGTAGAGCAGTCTCATGTGCAAACTTGTGGCTAGGAAATTTTCATAATTATGGTTTTATTATTTCAGTTTTGTAGTTGTAACCACAACAAAATGAAAGACTTCATCTGAAAACAACCATCTTTACCAGTAAAAAGTGTTAATTACAACATAAATGATGTCAGTGAAAATATTGGAAAATTCCAGGTTTAATTAGGTCTGCCACAGAAATAGATCTGTCACAAGGCTTGGCATTTTGGCAGTTTTAATTCCTGTGTGGATTTTCTTCTTTAAGATAATCACATATAGAGAGTGGGAAAATGAACATGTCATTTGTTTAAAACATATTGTTCAAGTATGTACCCAAGCTGAAGTGTAATATTCATTCACAATATGTTACAGTGACAAAATATTTCCAACTAAAGTTTCTACAAAGATACATATTTATTCCTGCTCATTGCTTTTCTTTATCTTCTTTTCTTAACATATGATTCGAATCTGAGCTTATCTAGATAAAAACAGTTTATCTGACATATTTCTAAGACTGGTGCCTTCTGTATATTACTTTTTATCTTCAATAATCTTGAGATTTGGAAAAGCATAAGTAAAGGGTGAGGATACTTTCTAAGCCCAGTGGAATAGTGGAAGCAAAGCCTCAATACTGCATAGCAGTAGTCTTCCTGCCAATAAGAAGATCTTAATTGCTATAATTAAAAATAAGAATCACTTTTATTAACAACTGAACCCCCTGTTGTGTGAATCATTCTAGTATTGCGTTGCATAACACTCAGGAATTTATAATGCCTAAGGATAAGATAAAAATGTAATTCTCCCTACACGCATCTATTACTACACAGTTTGTGACAGTTTCAAGTCATCAAATTGAGATTTAAATAGTAAGTTAAATGATAAAAGTCCAAAATAGTGATTAAGAAAAAAGCAGAATTCATATAGATAAACATATATTATACATAAATATATAAAAATTTTAAGATCAGATTTGAATTTTCTTGCATTTCTAACAAAAAGAAATTGCAATAAAAAACCTTGTGTGAGTCTGTCACCACCACAGTTCTAGCAGGAAGCATGCCAACAATTAATTGAGTAACCAGCAGGATTCCTCAAAGCCAATGAACTGATGAAGAAAGGCTTGCCTGTGACTTGAAAGCCATGTCTTCATGATGCAAAAGGGAACACCATATTATATATAGATCTTAGAAATATTCCATAATTTCTAGAAGGTGTTTGCTGGCTGCTCTGAATACAAAATGTGGTAAATTTGGAAAATTAGGCATTGCCAGCCTAAAGGGATTACTAAAGGAATGTTCTCCTTCTCTCCTGCCCTTGGATTCTTTGTTTATTATGTTAATTCTGGCATAAGTTGTTGCTTTATCTCAAAATATTTATGCTCCTTTTAGGTCTCTTTGACCAAATTGAAGTTTCTTTTTTATATTTTCTGAGCATGCTAGATTATTTGATTCCAAAATGAAGAAGTGGACCAACTATTTCCAAAACGACTAAGAGGCTTGTCCTCCATATTTCCATGAGAAAATGGTAGACCTAGTCCTGCCATTTTCACTATCCAACTCTCCTACCTCATGTAAGAGGATACTGAAGATGGGGACAAGGAGACAATAACCAGAGCCTAGGATGATCTGCTTTCAGAGTAGTGAACTGTTTACGGCAAAAGTATCTAACTTCAAACCCTATACTTTTACTGTGGGGAAACTTATGAAACAGAATGATTAGATAGATTCATAATTCCTGTGAGGCTGGACTCTCAGTCTTAGACTGGATGCTTTCTGAGTTGCATTCCACAAGTCTACGTGTGTTATGGCAGACAGGATGCATCTGAAGAGTTAATGCACAAGGTCGATGTCTAGTGGTATTAATTCTGAATATGGGTCACATTTCCTACTTGAAAGTGGGAGTGTTTTAGAAAATAATTTCCCCATTAATGGTAACTTGGCATGGTGTGCCTAGGAAGAAAAGAATATTTTCCCCAGGCTAGGCTTATTGAAGAGATTTTAGTAGATGGTACGTTTTTATATGAAGGACCACAAGGAATAAAGGGTAAGGCAAATATTTATAGACTCTCGGTGGCAGCTGAACTGAACACAATGTCCATGGGGTGGTTGGTATTTGGGCTATTGTAAGGCCATATAGAGAGGTAGGTGCTATTATTCTCTAAGGGAAGTTTCAGATTTGAATCAACTGGAGTGTAGACAAATCTACAAGGAGAAAAATCGCATGTAGTCTACACAAGACTGCCATATTGGTGGAAACTACTAGATGCTGTAAATAGTGCTGTGTGAGGAAAGGAATTCTGTTCCAACCCAGCCAGGTACCTGGGAATGAAATCAGACAGCTACTTCCTCTATTTATTTAGGCTTCTATAACAAAAGGCCACAGACTGCACTGCTTATATGTAAAGGAAATTTCTTGTGCACATTTCTAGGGGCTGAAAAGTTCACAATCAAGTTTCTAATAGATTTTCGGTGTGGTGAAGGACCTCTTCTTAGATGGCCATCTTTTCCAATGTCCTTTCATGGCAGATAAAGTGAGGGTTTTACTTTATAAGGGCACTAATCACATTAGTGACTGCTGTACCCTCATGATCTCATCTCACCCAATGATTTTATCTGTAAGTAACCACAAATAGGGACTGGGTTTCAGTGTATAAATTTTGAGACTACACAGTGCTCAGAACTTAACACCATCACACAGCACAGCATAGGCCTCAGAGAGAGCTTACCTTAGTCTCCAAACCAGGCTTGGTTAGTCTTTCTCCTATAAAGTAGAAGAGAAGTAAAGAATGAAAATAGGCCACTCTTTCACTTCCAAGTCCTCTTCAATCATTAGTCTAGCAGTTATCAGAAGAATTTTAAAAAGTCACATGGTCCTATAGCTTCAAAATGAGCTTAAAGTGACTACAGGGTTATGAAATCTGACACATTGTTAAAAACTAAGAAAGAATTAACATTATGAATTAAAAGTAGTTATTAGAAAAATCAGATTGCTTTATTTTTAGAGGTAATATGAGATTCTTAATGAATTGCTGAATTGGATGTGTGTGTACATGCACGCATAGGAGAGTGCACTAGATGTTAAATACCATAGCAAGTCATTCACATTCATTTCATTCTTATCATACTCCAATGAGGTAATTACTAGTTTTGTATCTGTTGAGAGGTTAAGGAAACTGAATGGATATGAAGCTATATTTAAGCCCAGGTCTGTTTAAATTTCTCATCTTTAATGACAGTTCCTTGATTTTCATTGTCTTTGGAAAAAGGTTTCAAATCCCTATAAGTGATGATGAAATCCTTGAACATGAATAATAGTTTTTGTCTGTAACTTAGCAAGTAACATTTTCTTATTTTACTGGGTTTTTAATTCCAAAAGTTTGGTACAGGTATGTAAAATTAACCAAGTCACAATTTTTGACATGTAGAGAAGAAGAATAAAAAATTCATAACAGAGTATAAGAAAAATGATTTTGTTTTGCTCCTACAATCATGTAAGAGATTTAGAGGTCAAAGTATGAGTGGAAACATTTGTATGCTTAAAATCATCTCCATAGTTGAGAAGGCGACAAAGACAAAGTGTCATTGGAAACCATTAAGGATCATTAATTCTTTTTTGGATGAGATAATGAGATCCTCTTTGGAATTTAAATGAATATGTATGAAACATTTTGGGTTATGAAGGGTAGATATGTGTTCTGAAAAAGTTCATATCCAAAATACAACCAAGAATAGTATAATTTTTAAGTAATAAGAGGTTTCTAATTTTATCTACTAATTTTAAGATTTAGGCCCATTCTTTTTTTATTTTTTAATTTATTTTGAAGAGAATAAAACAAATATAAAATGAAACAGAATATTCTATCAAAACAAAACAAAGAACGTGATACAAGACTTCAAAATAAAATAAAAATAAAGCAACGATGGTTACCATGTTGCCCCTTGCTATCTTCAAAATAACTTCCCATACCATCAGGCATAATAAAATCAAACACAACAGAACAGAATAAAACCAATCAAAATAAAACAATGAAAGCAATACAGGACTTCAAAACAAGGCAGTTGGAATACCACAGTGGCTACCATAATGTATCTTGGTATCTTCAAAGTAGCTGTTTATAACATCAGATATAATAAAAACAAACAAAACAAAATAGAATAGTCTATCAAAACAAAACAATGAACATAATACAAGACTTCAAAACAAAATAAAAGGAAATCAATAATGGCTACTATAATGCCTGTTGTTATCTTCAAAATAACTGCCCATACCCTCAGGTATAATACAATCAAATAAACCAATCAAAGGAAAACAATGAAAGCAATACAGGACTTCAAACAAGATTGTAGGAATACAACAGAGACTACCATGATGCATCTTATCTTCAAAGTAGCTGCTTAAACCATCACACATAACAAAATCAAACAAAGCAAAATAGAATAAAATCAAAAGAAAATAAGAAAGCAATAAAGGCTTTGGAACAAGATAATAGGAAATCAATAATGGCTGCTATAATCCATTTTGTTATTTTTGCAATAGCTGTCCATGCCATCAAATAAAATAAAATCAAACATAACTAAACAATAAAACCAAGCTAAACAGAACCATGAGAACAATACAGGGCTTCAAAACAGAATAATAGATTAACAATGGCCATTGTCTTCCCCCTGGAGACATCTCCTCCACTTTCACCTTCACAATTTCTGTTTTGTATTTTGGATCCCACTAATTTCCCCAGTTTCTTATACTAGGGAGACAATACAATGTTTACCCATGTGACTCTGAACCCTTTCACCCATGAGCATGCTCTCAAGTTGTTTCCATTTACTTATAAGAGTCTCAAGGTTATCTTTCTTTATAGCTGAGTAGCTTTCCATTGTGTGGAAATGCCATATCTTTCCTTTCCATTCTGCAGTGGATGGGCAAGCTACCCCTACTGTTTTTTTCTGGTTCCCTGTAACACAGAGCATTGTTATCTCTCCTTTGACTTTTAATCTCTGAATTCCCTTTTGAGTTAAATGTTTGTTGGATAAAGCATATTGATGGATCTTGTCTCCTGATTCATTCTACCTGTGTTTCTTTTTATTGGTGAATTGAAGCCATCTACATTAATGTTTATGACCAACATGCATTGGCTCATTTCTGCCATGCTATTTTCCTGCCATTGGCTGTGTATTTTTCCCCTCCATCCTATTGTCTGTCCCACTTGGTGATCCCCCTTTGCCGCTGTTCCTGGAACCACAGTTTTTTATCTCTCTAGAATGTCCTTCAGTATTCTTTGCAGGGTTGGTTTGGCAGTCATGAATTCCTTCAGTTGCTCTTTGTTGTGGAAGTATCTTGTTTCTCCATTAATTTTGAAAGATAGTTTTGCAGAGTACATCAATCTGAGTTGGAAGTTGTTTTCTTTAAGGAGTTGAAATATTTCACTCTAAGCTCTTCTTGACTTGATGGTTTGGGTTGAGAAGTCTGTTGTGATTCTGATGGGTTTTCCTTTATAGGTGATCTGTTTCTTTTCTCTAACAGCTTTTAATATTCTGTTCTTCTGTTGAATTTCTGAAATCTTGATTATAATATGTCTGGGTGTAGATTTACTTTGGTTATGGCTAGCTGGAGTTCTATATGCCTCACTTATCTGAATAGCATGTCTTTCTCCCATGTTTGGGAAGTTTCCTGTTATTACTTATGTAAATAGAATATTAATGTCTTTTGTGTTGACCCTTGCTTCTTCATTGATACCTATCACTTAAATTATTTTCCTTCACATCATTTTGAAGTCATTGAATTATTATTTCCTGGTTCTTCATTATTTTCAAGAGGTCTTTCCTTTCCTGATCACAAGCTACACATCTGTCTTCAAGGTCTGAAAGACTATCTTCAGTTTCTTTCAAGTGATTTTGCCAGCTTTCAATGGAGATTTTAATTTCCTGGATATCTCTTTGAATCTGTTTCATGCATTTGAAATCTCTCTTATATTGTTCATTCATGGTTTCCCTCATTTTTCTTTGTGCCTCTATTTTTTTATCTATGTCTTCTTTAGAGAAGCTTAGCAATTCTTATATTATGGTTTTCATTTCTTCTTTTACCTGAGATAGTATTTCTCTTCTAATTTCTTTTATAGCCTCATGGAGTTGTCTCTTTACTTGAGTTGCCATCACCGCAGAAACTTCAGGTGTGTGACTCCCAATCTCTTCCACATTTTCATCTCCTGAACTTGCTCTGCTTGGGTTGGAGTCCAGGGACCACCTTTTATTTCTTCATCTTGACATTTTCCGGAGTTCTTCCAAACAAGCAGGTAGTGGGTTCTGGACACTTCCCACATTGGCTACAACTTCTCTGGAGCGTGACTGTTTTGTTTTCCTGGTCAGTGCAGGCTACAGGTATTCAATGGTGGCTACTGGGTGCTCTAGGGCAGGGCCTGCTTCTGTTTTTCCCAGCCCTTGCTGGTTACCTGGGTCAGAAGTGTCCCGAGGGCTGCTGGAATGCAGGCAGAGCAGGGCCTGCCTGTATCTTCGCTCTGAGCTGGTTACCAGCAAGCAGGGTTTCCCTTTGTTAGGCCCATTCTTTAACATCAGGTAAATATTTCAGTTCCATTCAAAATTTTTTAGTTTAGGGTAAATTTCTCTTTGTTTCATGACATAAAATTGATTTCCATAATTTAATATCAATGCCTTTTAAGGATCTGAATTACATATCCTTATTTCAAATAAGAATTTAAAAACAATTTTCAAAATAATAGGCACATACCATCAACTATCTTGAGTTTTTGTATTTTTTTATTATTTACATTTACAACTTTTTAAAAAATATTGAATCAAGTAGATTAATTGAATTGTACACTGTTCACAAATTGGCTTAAGGAGCTGATCGTCTAGGAGAGAGAATAGACAGTGATTGCAGAACAAACTGCCATGTGTGGCAATGGGTCACATGCAGACAGCAATAGACACGTACGCATATTGTAGCTGAATATGACTGATGATATATTTAAAACAATCTCAGATCTTTCTATGAATATAATAGTAAACTATTGAGTAGATTTAGTAATTAGCTACATCACTGTTTTGTATCATTGAGAATTTAAAAACCTAAAATCCAATTTTTTGAGTGAAAGTGAAAAGAACTTGAAAATGAGCAATTAATTCAAAATATTCTCTTTGTGCTTTGGTTAGTTTAAGTAATTTACAGTCCAATACTTGATTTTAAAAAGTAAGCAGGAGTAAAAACTTTTATTATTTCATTCTAAATTATACCACTTTCTCCAAGAGATTAAAAAACACTTAGTGTGTGTCTGTTTGTGTGTGTATAAAGATAAACTGTCTACATTGAATTTAAACATATCCTTTTATAGGAATGCTGTTTTTGCAGCTAAGTGTGAGAAATGTTACTTTAATTTATTGTTAATTTTGACTTACTGCCTATCTGTAAACAGTGTTACTTTTGAAAGAATTTTTCTCATGATATATCTTCAGGGGCTCTTCCCAAATCACATAGTCTTTGTCACAGGACTCTTCCTTAGTAATTATTTATTATTCATATTCTGAAATCAGCATTTTTCTTCCTTTTTTGCTTTTTATTTATTTATTTATTTTTTACTTTTTTCATAAGAATTGAATTGATATCTTGGGACCATATGAGTTAGTACTATGAGAGAATTGGAGGAGGTGGATAGATGAACTAGAGAGATCTTCACTAAACTAGATTCAGCCAGTCTCTTCTATAAATGAATTACCTGAGAATTAAAATCAGACATTCCATTGCAAACAGCATTTCTGCAGGATGATCATGTGGAATGAAAAATGAAGAGATAGCATTTGGATGCCCTAAAGGAAAGAAATGCAACTTTTGCTCCATGAGCTCTAGGAAAGATTCTGATATAACAATTGACAAAGAAGAGCAACATTATCTAAGGGCAAAACCAGTGGCGCTTATGTAACAAATTAACGGGTTAAAAAAGTAGTATAAAGAAGAAGTTAATAATTCCAAGGCACTAGCACTATTTACTTTTCTAGGAGTGATAAAGATTTTTTGATGTTGTTTTTGTTTATTTTCTTTCTTTTGTTTTTTTGTTTTTCTTTCTTTTTTTTTTTTTTTTTAGACAAGAGTCTTGGTATGTAGTTTAGCCTGGGCTTGAACTCACTATGTAGTCTAGGCTGGCCTCAAACTTGCAGCCATCTTCCTGCCTCAGCCTCCAGAGTGCTAGGATTACTACTACTATAATAGCAATAATAAATGGTCATAATACTATCATTTGATTACTCCTCAGGTGCCAGCCTAAGGAACTATGAGGTATGATTACAAATATAGTGAATGTTCAAATAAAAAAAATGCTATAGTAAAAGATACATTGCTATTAATCCCCCCTGAAAATATTCTCCCTTGCTTTGAAAACATTTATCCAATTACTCTTGCCATTTTCTTATGCAGTTCTGAAACTTCTCTTTCTTCAATGTCTTTAATTGCATTGTCGTGGCTGCCTGAATGTCTTGAATTATTTACTTTTCATAGTCATTTTAAAGTTTGGAAAGAGCCAAAAGTCACACAGTGCCAGACATAATGCTATTAATAAAGGTTAAAGTCAAATATAAAATTGAAGATTGATTCTAGAGTCGGTGGTTTTACACAGTATGAGACAATTCGAGTAACTGAACTTAAATTTAGGGTAGATGTAAGTGGCTTTGTCAAACATAAAGGTCAGAAACAAAAATAGCTACAAGCGGCCAAGCCAGTGATTCTCCACTGGGAAACTTTTGCCCACATAGGGTATATGTTAACCTCTACGGACATTTTTGGTTGCTACAAGAGGGTGCAGTGCTATTGGCATCCAGTGAGTAGAGCTAAAGATAGATCTGTGCATACTTCACAATTCAGAAGATAGCCCTTCAGTGAACAATTACCTACACCAAAATACCCCAAATGCTTAAGAAAGAAATTTCAAACTACATTGAGAAGGATAACTGCATAGTTTTGGGAACAAAAAAAAGAAAATACCAAATTCCCCATTCAAAAAGCAAGAAAACCTGCTTTTCGTCTTTGTGCTGTCCCTCATGACATTGTTTGATAATGAATGCATTTCCTTGGGCACAAGATTACTGGTTGAGGACTTTCAGAGTTAAGGGTACCCTTGGTTCCAGTGACCTTGACTCTCCCTTTGCTCCCATCTAGGCTCTGAAATCAGTCACTGGGAAGGGATGAAGGAGCAAAGAGCCGAGACTCTGTCCCTGGGAAGTGGCAAAGTGGGAGGAATTGGAATGAAAATGAGCTGAGATTCCAAGACTCCAGGACATGCTTCCATTGTGCCATCAGATACAGTAACAAGTGTAAAATTAAAGCTAGAGTGGTTAGGATTTTGAGAAGCCAATAGCACCAGATTATGTCCTAAGGATAAGGTCTTCTGAGTATAGGGCCCCATATGACTACACTTACTGATTATATGATTTGATCCTGGGGACTCATGATCACAACTGGAAGAAATTGAAGAGGTGACTACATGGCTGGTGCAGGCATCTTGAGGGAGGAAAGGGACAAACAGGGTGTAAAATTTATATCCAAGTGTTTAGAAACCACAGCAGGAAACTCAAAGGTCTAGGACAAGGTTTGTCTCCACTAAGGACGTAAAAGTGTTTCACCAGTGAGCTGCAGTAACTTACAATACCAGAGATAAATAAATAGGAAAGGAATAATGGAAAGCCCAGCTGCAATGTTGATAAATCAGCATAGAAGGGGCAGCACTTGGAATACATTTAACAGCAAACACCAAGTCCAAGCAAAGACTGTGGATATTCAGAACAGTTCCAGGCAAAAGTGGAGGTTCCTGAAACATCTATTCTCAAGGATAGTGTGGGAATAGCTTACAATTGTGTATCTTGGATGTGATAATTGTTAGCTAAGTTGGGTAATTTCAGGCTGCTATCTGAAATAAGAAAAACTGCCAAAGGGCCAGATGTATCTGATTACTTTGGCTTGGTTTGGTGCTACTAGATGTGAAATGCTTGTGTTAATGCATTACATATTGGGGTAAGCAGAATATGGCTCCCAAGAACCCCAAACATAAATCCTGGAAATTGGAACTATGTCACTGTATCATGTCAATAAGTTACAAATCAAGATCAGAAAATTATCCTGAATTATTTCCATGTGTCTGAGCCAATCATGTGCATCTTTAAAAATGTTCTCCGTGCTCTGGCCATAGTGGTGTACAGGGATGCAAAGAGGGAAGGACTTAACCTGCTGTTTCAGAATTTGAAGACAGAGGCAGAGAGCATGACCCGAGGCATGCAGGTGCTTTCAACAATGGAAAATGCAAGATAGGTGTGCATGTCTCCAGTTCCAGCAATCTGAGAGGCAGAGGCAGGAGGAGGATCACGACTTTGAGCCCAGCCAAGGCAAATCAGTGACTTGGTAAGATCCTATCTCAAAAATAGAAGAGCTGGGACTGTAGCTTAA
>RJWT010024338.1:0-16507 GCA_004365215.1 Cuniculus paca | reverse complement strand
CCCTGAGACCAGAAATACAGGGAGAGCTGGACGAAGCAATAAGGCAGAAATATGGGCCCTGAGCATCTGGGACACTTGCTGATGCACAAACTGTGTCTTCAGGACCTGCTTGAGTCTGGTCTCATGCAGATTAACTTCACTTGACGATGGAGGGCAGTTTGCACAAGCCCAGCATATTGGCATGGTACCAAACACATGGTCTTGATAACTCACATAGTTCGATAGCTTACTACATACCAGTTAAACTTTCTGTTGCTTGTAGCTTTCCCAGAGGAAAGCCTGAGACTGCTTTTCAAAAGGAGAAAAATCTGCTGCAGAGGAGACAAAGCTTTGCTCCAAAATTGTTAAAACTCTGAGCTAGGAATCACTGGGCAGGCATGTGCTGAAGATCCACATCGCATCCCTATCTCACTCTGAGACTTCAGGCACCACTGGATCTGCTCAGTTATTTGGGCCATGATGAAGCAGTGGGTCAGGGGGCTTGGATTCTACGTAGAGCATCATTCCTGCTCTATCCTACTCAAAACCAGCATCCTTTAGAGATGCGTAGAGAATGGGTTGGAGCAGTATCCCCAAATGAGACGTGCATTGCTTCTAGAATTCCCAAGCGGTCCACAAGGCACTGAGCTTCTTCCTCAGGGTTACAGGGCTCACATACTGTGATGTTTCCTTCATCTTCAAAGGCAGTGTTGATATTCCCCAGGCCACTAGCTACCAGTGAGTCTCACCACAGTGGCAAGCCCCTGGGTAGCCACATGGCAGCTCTGTGGTAAGCACATTTTTGCATTTCCAAGGTAAGGAATCCTATTCAAAGCTACTAGGAGACTTGCATCTTCCCAAGTATCAACACTAACACAGAAGAGCACAAAGACAGTGAACAGGGTCTTCAAACCAGCCATCAAGAAATGTTCTGAAAGAAAACAGAACACTGAGATAAGAATTGGAACCAAAAGCTGAAGTTCCAGCAGCAATTTGAAAGAAATAAAAACAAAAAGGAATGTCTACACAGAAGAAAAGCACAAAATTAGGATATGAGAGCCTGTGCCATGATATCAAAGCGAGGACATCACCTTCAGGACGAGTTCTAGAGGGCCTTTATCTTCTTTGTATTTTCTCCTTGCTTTCACTGCTTGGTAGCTCTTCTACTCTCAACCTAAATGCAGAGTTTTATAATTATCCTTGCCAAATATATCAAATTCCACTGCATCCCTGCTGCCTACAAGGTAAAAACCAAACAACTCACAGCCAAAAGGCAACTCAAAGGCATCCCCAAGGGTCCTTGCAGCCTCAGCTCTGACACTTTATGCAACCCATTGCCCAGTCGCATAAAAATCCTCATCTCCTGCAGCATAGATCGAGTGTAGTCTGAGTTTCCAGCCTTTGCACCCTGGTCCCTCTGCCTAGAGTGCCCTTGCTCTGCGTTCCCTGGCCGCTTAATCCATTCTTAAGGCTCAACTCGAATCCCATTTCTCTGAGTTCCCTGGTTCCCCTGAACAAGTGACCGGGTCCCTCTCTGGGCCCTCCTGCCCCAGTGCATGGTTCACCATTAATTAGCATGCTAGACCAAAGGAGCCGCATAATCATCATCTGATGAACAAGCAAATGGATGAATTTACCTCCTTCTGGCTGCCCAGAACCTTCACTGTAGCTCGCCATCTATTCACCTGCAATTTAAGGATGATTTTATCTAAAACCATTAGTAGAGAATTTCCTTCCCCAAAGCAAGTATGCAAGGATTGTTAAAGTCACTAACGGAGTCCTCCCTTGAATTGGTTTGCTTAGAGGTCACTTAGAAAAAGCCTGGTGTTTGATGCTTAATTAGGTTTTTTTTTTTTTCTTTATTTTGGTGAGGTGGGTTCACAGTGAGTCAAAACTATAATCAATCAATAAGATTACAAGTATAGTCATTTAGGTGATATTGATGCAATGGGAAATCACAGGATGGGTGTGAGGTGGAACAAAACTATAGTGAACCAACTGGGACAGAAAAATAAACCACACTGGGACCCCATACCCTACCCAGGGCTCAACCCTCAGCCCCACTCATCACATGAAATTATGCTCTTACTTTGTTCTATCGCTAACCACAAGGTAAACAGGGTCTGCGTCCTGCTCCGCTCCCCTCCTCCCTTCCACACAGCAGTTGCCCCACAGCCACTTGTTACCTGACTCCCCTGCCCACCTGAGGCCCACCAGATTGTCATAGTTGTAGACCTGTCACCTTAAGTAAGAGGGTGTGGCTCACCCTTTCCCGTCACAGACTCCACAAAACAACTTCCCTAACCCAGGTTCGGGGCTCACAATTTGGAGTTTCATCTCCTCTGGGCCAACCAGCTAAATGAAGAGCTCCCTCTACTTCTCAGAATGCGGTTCCACTCAATGGTTACCTGCACCATCAGTAAATCTGACTTTGCTGTAACCTTTGGTAAAATCTAAAATTGCTGTAACACAGTAAGATTACAGCAAGTACAGATGCTTGGGTAATACCGATTACATGGGAATCAAATGAGGAAACAAGTCCCGTGGCAAGCGCTCTGGGGAGCCACAAGGACTTTCATGGAAGGGGTGGGGTAGGGAGGCTTTGGTCCCCACCCAAAGTGATTGGTGTGTATTTAGCATGTCCACCACTGCTGTTTAGCCCTAGGGGAACTGTATGGGGGTAGTCATTTCTCTTTTCTTGAAGCCTGGCCTTTAGTGAATGTGCCTCCAGCCACGGATGTCTTCCACACTGACCTCAGTGGCCCAGCCCTGTCTGACTGCCCACAATATTTCTAAATAACTTAGTTCTCCATAATATTCCTACTGCCCATCATACAGGTATAGAGTGTCAGGTTATTTATTTTAAGTGAGTACAAGCGCTACTCAAATGCAAGCCTTCTGAGTGTTGTGCTCCTAGCAAACATATCGGTGCATCTAGCAAAGTGTTCCATGGACGATATCTGCTCTCTACAATTACTTAGCATTTTATCTCTATTCGATACGGGAACAAACCTAACTGACACACATCCACATATCTTCACTTCAAAATCAAGCATTGACACAGTACCTGCAATTCTGGAATCTTGCTGCAGAGCTGAAATTATTTGTTCCGTCATTATTGTAATCTAATAGGCTACTTTTAACAGAAACAGGTAGGCACAGTATCCTCTGGTGTTGGCCAGATTCTAGGCCTTGCGAGTCCCAATTCTATCATACAGTTTTAATTTGGTAAGTTTAAGGGAGCTACTAAATACTATGATTTTCTTTTTGAAGAGTACACATTTTCAGTTATGTCATTCACCTGTAAGTGCAGACGTCCACGAGAACCCTGGAATGTGCTGTCCCCCGACTTTCCCTATATCGAACCACCTGTGTCACTCTGCTATTTTGTGTGAGTGGTGAAGAGCTTTCAACCCAAGCAGCTGTGACAGAGGTTTCGGTGCAGCGTAACTGCGGTGACAGCCGTGAAAATAACTCCTCACATCCAGAGCTCAGCATCCCGCCTTTTAACCTTTCCCCTCCCCTGAAATCTCACCTTCATCGTCTGGAGCTCAGCTCTCTAGAGAGGAATTGTCAGTCAGATCCTTGCAAGTCAGGCAGGTTCATTCCGAGTTCTTAATCTGTGACAAATGGCGAAGCTCGGGGAGAGGAGTGGTGACAAAGAGGACAAAGGGTTCTCTGCAAACCCGGTTGTGCCCCCAAAGAGGCAGGAGGGAAACACAGCCGTGTCCGGAAGGGACCCGGAAGGCCTGCAGGGAAGGCGGCAC
The DNA here is from genome assembly GCA_004365215.1 of Cuniculus paca. Lineage (NCBI taxonomy): Eukaryota > Metazoa > Chordata > Mammalia > Rodentia > Cuniculidae > Cuniculus > Cuniculus paca. Next base: position 12,761 of record RJWT010024338.1, on the reverse strand, counting down.
CCCAGCAATCTGGGGGTGAGTGCGTCCAGCTGATGTGGGCGAGCTTTTTAGAGGAAGGGAACTGCGTGTGAGGCCCGGGACCTCAGTCTTAGAGTCCTGAACACAAGCGAATGTTTAAAGTTGGGGATCGCAGTCCAGGGAAGCCAGGCTCTCCAGGGGTGCCTGGGTGGATGGGCGGGGCGGGCGAAGAACACGGCAGGGCATCCTGCGACCCCGGGGGCCGCACACACGTCCTGCGGGTTTAATGACCATAACGGGGCTGGGGTAACCATGAGCGGCTGGGAAGAACCAAGAAGGCTCCAGATGGTCTAGAAGCAGCGGTTACTCGAAAGGAGCGGCCACACCGTCGGGCGACCCTGCCCCTGGGCCGGGCGATGGCCGAGCTCGGACCCTGCTGGAGGACACGGAGGCCCACGGGCGCGGGGCGCCGAGCCGCCCCTCTGAGGCCCAGAGAAAGCTCCCGGGGAGGCGGCGCCCCCGAGGCGCTCTGCGGCCACACGCCTGACTCCCCCGGCCAGGCGGCTGCGAGTGCTGCCGCGGGACCGCCGCCCTCCGCCAGGGCAGGGACGGGGCTCAGGGCCAGGCAGCTGCACAGGGAAGCACTGACTCGGCCCCTCTGCACTCACGGGGCAGCGAAAAGCGTGGGCTTCGAAGGCAGAGGCCACAGCGCGCAAACTGGACGTGGAGAAGGCGCGCCCCGCCTCCGGAGGGGCCGAAGGCAGAGGCTGAAGCAGGCTGGAGGAAAACCGCTGCACAGGTATGGGATCAGAATGCTCCCTCGCTCTCCGCACCGGCGCTGCTCTCCTTCCCTGTGGACAGGAAGTTACTCAGAAATACTGGGGGCCGCAGACAGGGCTGGGCCCTCCGAAGGCCAGCGCAGAAGCAACTGTGCTTGGAAGGACATTCGTGGAAGGTCAGGCTCAGGACATAGAGGAAGGATCCACCCGCACACTTCCCCCAGGGACGAGCAGCAGGGATTGACAGTGATAAGTAGGAAAGTCCTCGCCTGTCCCAGGTGTGCTTGCTGCCCCATTTGATCCCCATGTAATCAACACGACATAAGCCACTACACTTGCACTCTTATTGGTTGACCGTAGTTTTGTCCCACCTCCCACGAACTTTGTGGTTCCCCATTGGATCGACGTTACCTAAGCAACCATACTTGTAACTTTATTGGCTGACTATAGTTGATTTATCCCACCTTACACCTGCCTCACCTCATGGTTTTGCTCAGTGAAGCTCCCTTGACACGTAGGCTGTCCGGCTACCCACTCGGAGACACCCCCCTTCTGTCCTTCTGAGACAGAAGCTTTCTTTCTCTCAATAAATACTTCCTACACTTAACCTCCATTCATTCTTCCATTTTAGAGAGCATGAGCTCGCGTATCATCTGACATCTAGCAGTCTAGGAGTTGTATTTCCCTTATATTATTTGGATTATGTGGAGGTTCTGGATCATATGCCTTATATCACTTACTCACCAGATACCCTGGAGTTTTATTCATTGACAACAAAGCAGGTGTTTGGACTGGGAAATGTCAAGCGTGGTCTGAAAATTGGGCAGACAAGTGAACCGAAACACATTGAATGATGAGGACTAAGACCTCTGTATTCTTCCTGTATGGCTTTCAGAAGGCTGGCTGACTCTGAGGCATTTCTATGCTTAAAATGAGGCAAAATCAAGGACAAAGGAAAACATGGGGAAAGATCTAATATGAAAGAACAAGAGAAAAACAGTGTTTGACACAAAGCCCTAAAAAGGAGAAGTTCAAGTTCAGAAATAAAAGAAAATGTTAAAGCCAAGAAAGAAAAATAGGTTGCTAAATAAAAAGGTATATTTGGAAAACAAACAAACAACAACATTATAAAAAGAATGATGGCTGAGACGGAAAATTGGTAAAGATGGTAATGATGAAAGATAATGGTAATGATGAAAGGTAATGTCAGGAAAATTATCCAAAAACTAGAGCACAAGGATGAGAAATGAGAGAAAAGATGGAAATATTTTACAGTCTAGGAGGAACAATATTTGAATCACAGAAGTTTCAAAAAGGCGAATCGTATTAAACTGTAAGTAGGGAATCCTAAACAATATATTAAAAAAAAACTCCCAGCACAAAAGATATGAGTTTCTTGATTTAAAGTACCCACTAAGTGACAGCAAAAAAGATGAAAAATAGATCTAATTCAAACCCGCAAGTGAAATTTCAGGATAATAGAGAAAAACTTTCAGAGAGAAAAAAGAAGAGAGTACAGTGTTTTAGTTACTTTTTTCTTTGTTGCTGAGACAAACACCTGATACCCAAAGTTACGGAAGAAAAGGTTTATTTAGCTTACAGTTTTTGTGGATTTCAGTCTATAATCAGCTGGCTACAAGGCAGGGTGGCGTGGCTGAGGCGCTGTGATTCAGGGCGGCTGAAAGCAGCAAGAGCGAACTGCGCTAAAAAGGAAAAACACGCCCCCATTCCAACCTTACATTGTTTGTCAGCTCCTCCCCTGGGCGGGTGCAGCACTCACACCACCAATCCCAGCGCTAGACAAGGAGTCAATCATAAATGTTAGCTTTAGCCACTTCCATGACTACATGAGGATTGGGGGTGCCATCCCTATACAAACCTTAACATACAGTATATCACACAGACATGAAGAAGCAAATTGGTTTTTGGCATTTCAACAGCACTTACACTCTCTAGAAGAGAACCAACCAGCAGCTTCAGTACTATGAAGAAAAAGCTCTTTAACATAGAAATTGATGCAACGTAGAAAGTAGTACTAGTTGTCTGATAAAATAATGACATTTTTTAAAATGTCAATTCTCAAATATTTCATTTCCTATGCACTCTTTCTCAGAAAATAAAGAATATGCTCCAACAAAACAAAAGAGTAAACAAGAAATAAAAAAGAGGGGATCAAGGAAAACAAGTTAGAAGACAACCACCAAAGTTTTCAGCCAAGTTAGAAGAAAAGGTAGTTTTCAGCACAGTAAGGAAGGCACGTTCCTGATGAGGACTCTGCAGTGCCTCCAAAGAGCAGTCCCTTCAAATAGAAGAAGATTGAAGATCTCCAGGGAGATGATCCCATAGAAACAACTACTAGATATCCCCATAACCCTGACCTTAAGAAACCGGTAGCAGAAGTTTGTTGGAAGGTGCATGAAACATTAGTGGAAGGTTTAAATGAATTCAGTCCAGTGAAAAAAATGACTCTATTACTAATGTCAAAATACAAAAAGGAAATGTAATTTTAGTAAACTAAGCCATTCAGCTATACATACTACATGATCATAATTTAAGCGATGAATATAGATTAAAACAAAAACTTGTAATACTACTCTAAGAAAGAAATACTATATTCTAAGAAAGAAGAAGTGGAGAAGATGGGAGTTGCTGAGAGTTAATCTTCAACCATCACATTAAAGAGTCAATAGATATCAACTAAAATAGAATAATAAAAATACACGAGCTCTGTGTATCCATACTATTTATTTAGAAATGTGGTAATCTAAAAAGAAGACTTCTCTAAGGAGACCAAAGGGATTTCCTCTGGGGAAGGGAACTGAAGAAGTATTGGACAGAACATTACTATATTCTGTTACCTATTATTTTGTCCTTTTTAACTCATAAATTATGGGTATGTATCTTTTTTTAGAAAAAAGATTAATTTTAAAAGAACAAAAGATTCTATGAGTGTAAACAGTTGTTTTATATTCATACTCACTAAGCAAGCATGAGTTGGGAATTAACGGTGTGCTCATGCTGATGTTGCACCCTGGGCCTTAAATCAAGGCATGAAATCAAATGCGACTGCTTTCTCAACCCCAGGGAGATTTTGGGTTAGAGCGTGACAGAAGGATGCTGAGAAAAACACACGCCAGATAGATCAGAGGGCACTGCCATGTCAGTGCTGGATGCATGCTATGAATGGTAGCATGGGGAGTTCAACTGTCTAAGAGAAATGGGAGAGAAAACATTTCTTGAAAATCAGCATATCGTTTGAAGGAGGTTGCTTAAGCAAGGTGCTGTGTCATCGCGTTCCTGAGAATAGGAATAATATTGTCTTACTGCCTCATCTGTAGATGAGACCCGCAGCAGGTCTTTAATTCAATCCTTCAATTTAATCATCTGCACTCTAATGAGGCAAACTTTGGTGGCCTCATTTCACAGATGAGATGAATCACAGGACCTGCATGACTAAGAGAGCTTCCCGTTCACGCTGGGGCTGGCGTGATTCAGACTCAGCGGGAGGCGATAAACTCGATGATCCGCTACTCCACGGCTCCACAGTGTCTTTCTTTGCGTAGGCTGAAGTCAGCAGAAGTAGGAAAATTGCTGCTGCAGGTTACCACAATAACAACACTACTGAAATAAACCTGTGTGCTAGAACAAGAAAAATGTCTCTGTCGTGCAAAACATTTCTTTAAAATTGAATTGTAATTATTTAATATGGGTATATATAGTTACTAAAGAAACTTTTTCCTAGAAAAAATTTCTTAAAATTTTCATGTGAATGAATTCAAAGCACAAGCAAAATGTGTCTGGCTTCTCGTCTTTTGTAATTCCTCAAATGCTAATACTGTTGTGTTCTTAACATTCTGAATAATGTAATTTAAACTTTAGATATTTCATTTTCCTGCCAGTTTAGTCTGTGTATTCCTGCCACAGTCATCCAATAAATGATGAAAACTGAATAAGGAGATAAAATGCTTACCTCTATTTTTAATCCATCCTGCCACCCCACTATTGAAACACTTGGGCAGTGTCCGCCTGTGGTCTGTGTAATTATCACAATAGTGTATCCCACATTGAAATGAAAGGAGGGAAATCATAAAAATTTGATGTTCTTTTTCCTATTATTCTCTAAATATGCTTCCATATTGGTGGCAGATGACCATTTTGAAATGAGTAGGGTAAGATTCCATGTTTGCTAAGGGATTTTTTTTTTTATAATGCCTTACAAAAGCTCAGGAAGTCCAGAGTTCAGCTGTTGCAAGTCCATAAACCATTGCTTAAATCATAGAAGCTTTTTAAAAAATCTTCAGCATCAAAGTCTCCATAAAGGTAATTTTCACATTTAAAATTCACTGTGAACCCACTTTTTAATGAGAAAATGAGTTGAGGGTTGACTTTACTGTAATTCCCAGATGTTTTTCAAGTTCATCACAGTCAAGTCACAACAGGTCTGTTAAAATTAAATTATCCTTGTTTCTTCTAACACATTTCCAGTCTGGGAGCAAAAGATCCAATAAAACCAGCAGTAAGTCCTGTTCTCTGGAACACAAATGGCAAAAAGTATGCTTTACAGCTCACAGAGATCTATTTTATGGATTTAACTTTCTTATTCTCTAGTCCGAAGCTGACCTGTGTACAGGGAACGTAGACAAATGAAGCAAGGCAGTGATGGGGGCTCTTCCTCACCTGCATCTCCACAGCCCTTGGCTGGAGCCCTCCTGCAGCACCGGCTACTTTCTACGTGCGCTGTGATTTGTGTGAAAGCCCTCCTCTTTAATGCTGCTTTCCTTTGTTCCAAAAATATGTAAAATGCTTTTACTTTAATTATCGGGTACAGTTGGCAATCAGCTTGGGCATGAGTTCTAGAAAACATTCCCCTTAACAGTAATTATAAGAAATGCATCCTAGCATTTTGTGGAGGAGTATGTCTCCCTGTAATTGGGCTAGCATTGGTTGGGAAATCCCAAGGAAAATAAAATGCAATAAAACTTGCCAATTCTCCTAGTTTATGATCTTTTAAAAATGTGATAAACTTAGAACAATTCCTAACCTTAAAAGAAAGCATCTTTTGAAATAGGAGACCGGAGTACCGGGGACCTGGCCAAGATAGCCAATCCCCCAAACAAGTATATGGCAAGGCTTAAACAAACGAGACAAGTGGTATGATTTTAGGGCTCCAGGTGGGTCGAAACCCTCTAACAGAGTTTGAGACTGGGGGCTGAGACAAGGAATGTCTCTGGGCTGCCCCTATTTGTTAGGTCTTTAAACAAGGAGGTGGGGTCTTGGGAGTGGTTCAAGGACTTTTCCAAGTAACAGACTATGTTAATTTAGGAGAACTATCTTAGGAGTGTCTCCAGGTTGACTTCCACTACAGGAGTGAAATGCCTGCATCTACAGTCTTTATTTAGTTAATTGGGGTTGGAGCCGAGTGTCCTCAACTGTGGTCTTATTGTGCTCTTTGAGGCGTCTTTTTATTCTCAGGTTGGCCACGCCCCAGTCACGCCGCAGCCCTGCACGTGTGTTCAACTTCCAGCTTCAACGGCTCCCAACACTGAAGGATCCATTATTGGTTTCTACTCTGACAATGATTCTGACTGTGAATTTCCATTATGTGTTAAAGTTTTAATTGGAATGAGGATTTTCCAGAACTTGAACTATATGCCAAATGACAAAAAGTAATGATGGTGATGATGACACCATGAATTGGTAGTCAGAAAGTTAAAAGAAGGAGAGAAAAAGAAAACACTAACAATAAAGATCAAGTGAATGAAAATAAAAGGCATCCAAAAAAAGAAAAAAGAATGGCCAGGTGTGGTGGCTCACACCTATAATCCCAGCACTCAGGAGGCTGAGACAGGAAGATCATTGTGAGTTCGAGACCAGCTTGGGCTACAAAGTAAATTCAAGGCCAGTCTGAACAGCACAGTGAGACCCTGTCTCAAAGAGACAAGGGCCAGGGATCTAGCTCAGTGGCCTAAGCACCTGCCTGGCAAGTGCAAGGTCAGGAGTTCAATCCCTGGTGCCACACACACACACAAAAAAAAGGCATCTAAAAGGACAAAGCAGGCATGATGACAGTATTCGCTGCTTACCTGATTCTTCCTTACTCTTCTTCCTTCTAAGTAGAGCCTCAATTTTTTTTGTTTGAGATGCTGACGTTTTATTTTCTTTCTATCAAATCTTGATAGTTGTCATTTTAATATTTAATTACACAATCACATTTTACTAGTAGAGAACTGTAAAGAACAAAAGAAAATAGCATTTAATTCATATTGACTGCATAAAAAGAATTCATGCTTGAACACGTTTAGGAAGAAAGCATCCAATGATTTACAAAGAAATGTTTAAAAATCTAAATTTTATATTGACTACCTAGAGTCAAACTGCTTCAAGAGTTAGTGTTCTGATAAGCGAGAGTCTCATCTAGATTATAGTCACTGCAGATAAAAATTAATTAGAATTTTATTTTACAAAGAAACAGGTTCTGCAGACACAGATTGACTAAGATCAGATCTCTACACCAAAATTTTTGTAAAAGAAAAAGTCCTTCAGAGGACCCTGGCAATCAGCAAGAAAACCAGCATTACAGTAAGCCCGGGCTACGGCACACACAATGGACAGGCAGGACTAGCAGCATGGAAGAGTCCCAAGCAGCAGTAACAATTCAAACCAGCAGGTGGTAAGTTAGGTGAACCAGTCTTGTGCTTGAGGACAAAGACACACGGAATAGAATCAGGTGGTTAGGGCCCTCTTTCCCCTCTGCCAAGGGGCTGGGGAAAACTTCATCCCCTCCACCAACGGGTTAAGAACTTCAGCCACAGAAAATGAATCCCATCCCCTAAGTCCAGAGACCAAGGGCAGACCCATAACCAGGACAAATCCACCTGCAAACTTGGCTAGAATACACATTTCTGGGATCTGACTTGAACCTAACACAGAACTGTAGACACTAGAAGGATTTCACTACTTTTATTTTTCTGTCTGATTGGTTTTCTTCTTTGTATTTGGCTGCATTGGTGGATTTTTTGTGTTTTGTTTTGTTTTTGGTTTGTTGGTGTTCTTTTTTTCTTCTTTCTGTTCTGTTTTGTCCTGTTTTGTTTTTCATTTTGTATGTGTCTTTTTTTATGTTTTTTCTCTTTTTCTTTCCTATTTTCTTTTCTCTCTCTTTCATGATTTAGATTGCTAATCTTTCTTTTTGTTTTATTTTACTCATCCCTTTCCTCTCTTCTGTCAACTATGTTGCTTGATTTTATGATATTTTCATGTGGGTAAACCTAGTCTCTTCTCTTTCTGGTCCACTTCAATACTCCTAGGCTTTCCCTTCCAATTCTTCCTTCTTGTGTCCTACAATTACCCAAAACTTGGATGATCATCCTTTGTCCTCCAACTTGCTCCTACTATATTTAAACTCATACATCTCTTCATGCTACTCCATCCCTTTTAAACCACCCCACATACAACAGGATAAAGTCACTCTACTAAGTGGAAAATCATTGCATGCAAGTTCCTGTTGTAACTTAGATTATATTATACAACTGTAGCCCTTGCTCCTATGGTTAAAGGTATCAGACTAATAGTTTCCACAGTGTGTCAGTAGCCAGGCTGTGCTTGAGTCTATTGTTATTGCTAACTGTACTACTTTAACCAGGATGTCATGCCTGTTATAATCAGTTTTTCTCCACTGTGTAACAACACTGTGATTTTAAAGGGTCATAACTATCACCATAGTCCAATACCAGAGGAATGGGACCTGAATCAAATAGACAGCAACTTCACATTCTTGATATATTGGGAAAGTAGTTCTTGGGATATACATAAAGACCAAGAACCACCTACATCTGGAAGACATCCTGAGGAACAGATATTTCCTAGAGAAGCCTCAATACCAGGGATAAAGCTATCTAACACAAGAAATCTACAAGTATCAAAGCAGAAGACAAAATAAAATAAGAAATAGAAAATGACAAGACAAAGAAGCAAAGTGCAATTCCAAACGCCCAGCCCACCCAAGACAAGTCCAGAGCATAAAGAGATAGAGGACATCAGAAGGCAACCACTGGAACTTTCTAAAATGATAGCAGCAGAAGTGAAAAATAAATGAAAGAGACTGTAGGAAAAGTAATCTCTAAGGTGCAAAAGGAAATTATGATCAAGACATTAAAACAGACACATATAAAAACAAAATAGAGGAATTGAGAAAAATGATGGAAACCATGAATGCTCAACATAGAAAAGAAATGGAATCAATGAAACAGATTCAAACAGAAATCCAGGAAATTAAAAACTTCATTGAAAGTATATGTGACAGATTGAATGAAGGCAAGGATAGAATATCAGAAAATGGAAAGGCATCCTTTGCTCATAGTGAAAATGGCCACGGTCCCAAAATTTTTATACAGATTTAATGCAATCCAAATTGAAATACCCATTAGCATACCTCACAGAATTAGAGTAAACATTTGTAAAATTCATTTGGAACCAGAAGAGACCTAGAGTAGGAAAAACAATTCTGGGCAACAAAGGCAAGTCAGGGGGCATCACAATCCCTGGCCTGAAATTATACTATAAAGCTACAGTGGTGAAATCAGCATGGTATTGGCAAATTAACAGATCTGAGGGTCAGTGGAACAGAATAGAAGATGCAGACACAACTCCAAGAACACTCAACCACCTTATCTTTGACAAAGGAGCCAAACATGGTCACTGGAAGAAACACAACCTCTTTAATAAATGGTGCTGGAAAAATTGGCTTTCCACATGCCAAAGACTAAAACTAGACCCATGTTTATCATCATGCACTAAACTAAAGTCACAATGGATCAAAGATCTAAATATTAAAACAGAAACACTAAATCTACTGGAAGAGAAAATAGGTAGAAATCTTGAGGACATAGATATATATGGAGACTTCATGAACAAAACCCAAACTGCATGGGAAGTACTTCAAAGAAACAACAACTGGGATCTCACCTTGTTAAAAACATTTTGTACAACAAAAGGAATCATAAACAGAGTGAAAAGACAACCCAAGGAGTAGGAAAACATTAGAGCTAGTTGTCCCACATACAAAGGACTTGTTTCTAGAACATATAAAGAATTGAAAAAGATCAGGCCCCCAAAATTCAAAGACCCAATCCAAAAATGGGCATCTCAGATGACTACATACATCTCAGATGAAGAAATACAAATGCCAGATAAATACATGAAAAAAATGTTCAACATCATTGGTCATCCAAGAGATGCAAAATAAAACAACACTGAGATTTCATTTCATTCCAGAAAGATTGACAATCATCAAGAAATCAATCACTAACAAATGCTGAAGGGGCTGTGGGAAAAAAGGAACTCCTATCCACTGTTGATGGGAGTGTAGACTGGTGAAACCACTATGGAAATCAGTGCGAAAATTTCTTATACAAACTAGGATTAGTTATATTCCAGGTATTTCCCTTCTAGTTATCTACCCAGAAGAATTAAAAACACCATACCACAGTGGTATATGTGCACTCGTGTTCATAGCAGCACAATTCGTAATAGCCAGATCTTGGAAACAACCCAAATGCTCATCAACCGAGGAGTGCACAGAAAAGATGTGATCTTTTTATTCAATGGGGTACTACTCAGCCATAAAGAAGGATAAACTTGAGACTTTTATAGGTAAAGAATGCAACTTCAGACCGTACTCGTAAGTGAAATAAACCAGACTCATGTGTGCAAACTTTGTATTGTCATCCTACATGAGAAGCTTAACAGGTTAGTAAGATCCAAACTGTACAACAGATACTGTGAAATGGGAAGAAATTTTCTAAAAGAAAAGAGAAACTAGCCAGGCATGGTGGTGCACTCCTGTAATCCCAGCACTCAGGAGGCTGAGGCAGGAGGATCATTGCAAGTTTGAGACCAACATGGGCTACAAAGTGAGTTCAAGGTCAGCCCAAACTGCATAGTGAGACCCTGTTTCAAAAAGACAAAAAAAGAAAAAAAAAAAGAAACAAAGAAATCATGATGGGGGAAAGGAGAAAGGAAAGAAGAGAGAAGAAAAGAAAATACATATATATACACAAGATAGTTAAGATAATTATACAACTAGTTCCTCTTAGTTCTTTGAAAAGAAAGGTTTGTGCTAACATTGTTTGGACATTATTTCATCCCTGTATCTTGTACTCAAGAGGAACTACTATGAAGATAACAACATGCAATGTATTAATTATTGTTACTCTCCTAGTGTTTTGGAGGCCTATTTTATTTTTTTCTCTTTAAAATAATACATTAGTAAAAGCAAAATTGGAATTTTATTCAGTGCAAAGAAAAGTGGCAGAGAAATCAAAAGTACATGGATTTCCATCTGTCTGAGACATCTTAAGGCAAATATAAAGAACACAGTTTTTTTCAGGTCTAAAACTGGTGATAAATAGTAAATTTTAGTTTTCTTAAATAATTTATTAGGAACTATGAGTATATTTAAATTTTATGAGTAAACAAATAATATTTTTTAAAAAATCCTTTAATCTTTATTGAGAAAATGAAAGAATTAAACAGAGAAGTATAAATAAGATTTTCAAATTTAGAGGGAGAAAAGGGTTGAAAGTAGTCTATCAATGTAACTAGAGAGCCCACTGCCTTTATTAAGAGCACAGTTGACCATTGTGAATGCGTCATAGCAACCGTAACATTTTTGTAGGTTGTAAATATGTGTTTTGAAGGGAGAGCATATCACTAATCTAGAGATGCTATGAATATTCACTTGAGCTCTTTTCTTGGCCTTTCTAAAAATATCAGAATTTGCAATTAGAAGTTATTCTTTCTAAACCTTCAGAAATGAGAATTTCTGTGGGAATTTAAGAAGGGTTCTATGGGAATTAGCTGTGAAATATACACAGTAGCTAAAGTGACCAGAACCTAGGCATAGATTAAAGAAGTAAAGTCTTTGAAAAGAATTACAACCTTCTTCACAGATAAAGTTTATTTATATCAGCAGGTAGAGAAAGGAGGAGGATAAAGATCCAAATCACAAGATATGACCAGCATAAAAGGAAGATAGAGAAGATGGGAGGTAGAGGGGACAGAAGTAAACAGTTGAAAGATGTAGAGAAGATAAGAAGTCCAGCCTACAAGATTTATGGGTCAACCAGTAAGACAGAAATGAGAATTCAGAGGTACACCAAGTAACAGACAGGAAGAGGAGGAAGAGGCAGACATGAGTCAGTTTTGCAGATTTAAATTGTTCTCGTTACTTTGATAATCTAATTTAAAATAAACTCATTTTAAAAATATAGTTATTTTCTTAAGGCTTTTCAAAGACAAACAAGAAAATTTTGTAAGTTATACAGTACATGGGGTCTCTTATGTTCTGAAAAATAAAATGCATTGCAATACGAAAGAAAAAAAATTTTTTTTCTTTTGCTTAGGATTTAAGCTCACTTAGAACAGAAACTGATACAGTGAACATTTAAAAATTAAACAGCACTTTCTCCTTGTCCTGGTTTTGTTTGTTTTCTGATGGAGTCTGGATAAATTGCCCGGGTTGGTCTCCACCTTACTAGCACCAGTGATCTCCTCCTCAGCCTCCCAGATGGCTGGTACTGCAGACACACCCACCACACCCGCCTCCAATCCAGCTCTCACAGAGCAAGTGCTTCTGGGCCTGCCCTCTCAAGACAGAGAAAACTTGACGGAATACATGCAACAAAAGTCTTCATATCTTGGCCACAGGCAGTCCAAGACCGTGATTCCTTCGACAATGGGTATCGTTGAGGTAAGGCCTTACAGTTACCCCAGTTATCTCACTAGAGGCCTTCAGCACTGGGAGAAGGCCCTAGACATAGCATGATCATCTCTCTGACTGTGAAGGCAGAGGTTGAAATTTGGGGTGACTGAGGCACTGTGCTGAATGTGTAATGATTCATGAATATGGTGAAATTTCATAAGGCAAAGAATCGCTTATCTGTAAGCTAAAATTTCCCAGAGTTCATGCAGTGCTGAGAGATTTGAAGTCCTGACTATTTAGGAAAAAAAAAAAAACCAAAAAAACCA
>RJWT010024337.1:0-16504 GCA_004365215.1 Cuniculus paca | reverse complement strand
TCATCCCAAGGACACAGCACTGTGATACTACAAGCTGTGCTGGAGTTTAATCATCACTTGGTGTAGGAATGCACCATTTTGTGCTGAGAGTTCTACACTTTGCAATCATTGTACTGGCTCCTTGTGCCCTATTTTTCCTTTGGGGTAATGCTGTGAAGTCATTGATCTGTCTATATGTAAATTTGGTGGGATTTTTAGGAGAGGAATTACAATTATGAATCTTCAAGATACTATAGGGGCTGCTACAGAGGTGCTTCTTTTCTTCAGCTGAGAGAAAGAAATTAAATCTTCCTAGGAATGGAAGAAGAAGATCTCTCACTTGTTCTTCCTTACAAGGAAAACATGTGGCTCTAGGAGATAAGTCTGTCTCTTCATGATACTTCATTATCCTTAATAGCCAAACTATATCTTCTAGTCATTTAATCTTTGACCCAGGTTACCAATTATATTTGCTCAGAAGGCCCTGACCACACAGAAGTATGAAAATATTTGTTGTTTTCCAGCAGAGAGAACTCATCCTCCTTTTGTACCTGCTTTGGTAGTCTGAAATCAGCAGGAGATACAGCCACAGATCCAAGGTGCTGGTTATGTCCCTGCCACTTATTGCTGGTTACTGTCGGATGGTGATATTGCCTTGAACTCTCAGCCTCAATTATTTTGAAGAGCTAGAGTTCACCTCTCTGGCCCCCAACTACCTCACAGCACTCCATTCCCTCAGCCTTTACCCTGTTCCTGATGGTAACGGGGCAAAGGAGGTAGAAGTAAGGGATGTCACCTTGATGTTTTGAAAATGTAAGTCAGTCCTCTCCCTAACCTACTTCCTCTTATACCATCTCCTGAAAAAAATGTTTCATAACTTAAGGTTGTAGCATAACTTTGAAAAACGTAAACAAAGTTCAGTGATTCAAGAGTCAACTCACTTTATGCAAAGCTAAAATTAAATGAACTGCATAAATATTTGAAGTGATGAAGCCAGATTTTACATTAGCATTTTTATGACATCTTTTTAATGTGTTTTTTCTCTGTGGACAATGATATAATAAATGCAGACTCCATAGAAACTGAACTCAAATGCATAAACTTAAACAATAAGCACAGGAATATTCACAGTGATTAATTATTAAACAATGCAACTACAACTCAGTGAATAAAAATGAAATGAATACAATAATAAGCAATCAAACATAATTTTATTATGTTAAGTCAAAATGGTACCTCTTTCCAAATCTACATTCATGGTAATAACAATAAAGAGGTAAAAATAATCTACTTTTATAGTATTTCGAGCTACATAGGTATTACTGTAAGTAGCCTTCTAAATTGAAATTTTAATTACATCCTTATATAAGTTGTTTAAAATAATTTTTATTCTACCTTTTTCTATTGTTTATTCATAGGATAAATTTTTAAACTAAAGAAACATACTCAAGATTTTTAATGTTTTTTTAAGTGAACAAAAATGTCCAAGTATGCGTTTAAAAACAGCAACAGATTTCCTCTTTATATGTTAAGAATTATGAAACTGAATAAATTTTGTTTTTGTTTTTGAAAGTTTTGATTGATAGATAGCAATATAAAAACAGTCAATTCACTACTTACAGACCACCTAAGTTCAATGTTTTCTGTTTGAGTTATATCTTCAGATCTGATTCTAGATTTGGGTACAGTGCACAGATGCTTCCTCAATTATTATAGAACTATAATAATTTTCTTTAAAATCAGTAATAATATTTGCAAAAGTTCTTTTTATACATATTAAATTTTAACTTAGGCTCAATAGAACTAATTAAGCAGATACATGTAATGAAACAGAAGCACTAGGCAATAGCTCTCTAGTATACATGTACTTGGTTATGACATCGGAGGGAATTTTATAATACATTAGGTTAGTACTTTATAAAAATGAATTCTATAAAATTTGATATCTAATGGGTTTTTTGTTTTGTTTGCCAGCCAATGCAGAATATTTTAGACTTCCCTTTTTACTTTTGCTTTTTAATTATGTTAGGTTAAAAAATTTATCACTGTGGGATACACCTAAAAGGAAGATTAGAGACTGAAAGGCAGGGGAGTTGATGCTACTGCATCCCAATTTTGTTTGCATTATAATAATATTTTATTAATATAGTACACAGTCATGTCCTCCATATATATTTAGGATATATGTGAATAATTCAGCTATTAAATATTTCAAAGATTTAATTCAGATTAAGCAATGATTCTCAAACTATAGGCTGCTTGACTCATTCAAAGGTTCATATAGATCTAGTGTCCCTATGGGACACTCTTTTGACTACATTCAGTGTACATACAAGGAAGGGTATTTACTGGAAAATATGCATTATAATACATTAGAATCATCTACATAAAATTATGAAAAACTAAATGCTAATCAAAACCTAAGATTGCACATGCTAGGAGTCAGTATTTTTACTTTGTTAGGTCTGCCAACAGTTTACAAAAGTCCAGATAGCTACTTTGTTTTTTCCTTGGCATATGTGTTCTTATTTGTGAAGCATGCACCTGTCGTGGTTGCTAAACTCCGATGTGTTTGAGAAATATTTTTCTTCCATTTGATTTTCATAGATTTGGTATCTGTAAGAACATGTAAGAATGACGGATGTTAATTATGATTTGATAACCTCTTGCTGTCTCAATGAACTACTTCCTAATTGACTTCATGGTTTCCATAATCCTTTCCCATGGACTTGTCCATGAGTGAGAGATATCTTTTGCATGTATGTGAAAGCAACTTGATTTTTTCCCCATCTTGTTCTTCTGAGTGTAAAGTATGACAGATTAAATATATTGGTGAGTTTCCAAAATACCTAAGAAGACAATTTTAAATCACATCAGTATCAACTGTCATTTTATCATTTTATAGTTAACTTGATGAAAATATGCCATCTACCACTTGCTCTAGATCAGATACAACATTGTGGAAAAAACTGAACAAAAATAATAGTGTGAAAGGTTGCAAAATAATGAAGACACCAAATAAGTAATTTTGCATTGATATGCAAATTTAATCTATGTTCTCTTTATCCTTCAGTTTAAAGTGCCTGTAGTAACCTATGAATAGACTGTGCCTAGAGAAAGCAACTAAAAAGTCAGTTAATTAGCAGAGATGTCAACCTGGGAGCAGTAATCTAAGTGGAAAAATTGTGCCTACATTCATATCAGATAACATGATATCCTTAGAAACAAGATGGGCAGAAGATATAAGAAATAAAAATAGATAAAAGGAAACATTTCTTGGAAAGAGGTTTGTTAGACTTTGTTGTAGTAAAACTGTGAAAAATGTGCCTCTGATACTATGAAGAGTTAGCAAATTTCTGTCAAAGATACACGCTTAATCCCCTTAGAAGCAAAATGTTAGGGTTTTCCAATTTGTGTGCCTTAGCATATTTAAGCAACTTACATGGTTACTGATGTGCCAAGATGTTGGTATCTTCAGTGGAGGTAGGTTGCATAGACCTGGTGAGGCAGGAGATTAGGGCATAGCAAAGCAGCTGAACAAGTGGGCATGACCTATCAATTACAGAGCTCTAGGATATGTATGTAACAGTTTCTGACCTGTCAATTACAGAGATCTAGTTTATGCACATAACAGTTTCTGAGCCCTACTCCTGGCACCGATCAGAGAATGGTAGCTTAAATTCTCCTGGCACTAGATCAAGCTGGTTTTTGATAGGACAGCCTGGAGCTGAGGTCAAAATGGGATCATTAACTTTGAGGCTGCTATGAGCGTTTTTGGCACCCACTCTGCACTCTGCAGAATGTATTTCTTTTCCTACTTTAATTGGTCCATACTTTTCTTTCCTTCTTGTCTTACCTTTATACCCTTAATAAACATAAAGGCTTACTACCTTGTTTTCTGTCTAATTCTTTGTTCAGAACAAGAGCCTGGAAAGGACCCTGAAAAAGGACCTAGGAGCACACAACTCCCAAGACACTGCTAACTCCAGAATATCTGAGTTTAGAAACCATCTCCTTTAATGTTGAACAGATCCTGACATTTATCTTAAAACAAATAAAAAGTCATTTTTAATGTCTTACATTTGAAAAGTAGACAAGATGAATTTTTGAAGTCCCTTTTATTGCTAGTCTACTTGTTACCTTCTACCTTGCCAGCTTCCATTTGTTTGGCTTCCATATCTAGAATACTCTTGCCCCACTACTGTGCAGCATATTTTACAAGAAGCATGATTGATAATGAAAAAGACTGAAGGACTGTTAACACTTACAACTTCTGTTCACTGGAAGAGAAGATGAGCAGCCTGAAAGATAAGCCTTATGATGAAATATGACCGTAAGATTAAAAAAAAAACAAACTTATCTGCTCCTTAAGCATACAAATAGATTAACAAATGTCCTAGCTGGGAGTGGTGGTGCATACCTGTAATTCCAGCACTCAGGAAGCTGAGGCAGGAGGTTCATTATGAGTTTGAAGGTAGCCGGGGTTACATAAGTGAGCTCAAGGCCAGCCTGCACTACATAGCAAGAGCCTGTCTCACAGCAGCGAATGCTCTGTGGCAGTGATGGTGAATCTTTCAGAGTTTTCAATGATGACAAACAGCCGGCTGTGGATGCGGGCTATAGGTTCTCCACCACTGTTTCATAGCATTTAAAATGAATGAAATATATTCAGCTGTGCAATGTAAACACCAAAGTAATGAAAAATGGGAAAAAGACAAAAAAATTATATGTGCTCTGTGATTCCATTTATGCAAAGTTTTGAAACCCTCACAATGTATATTTTAGGAATATATGTAGTAAATATATGTAGTAAAACTGTAATATACATGGGAATGTATACCAGTGCTCTCTCTGTAGAGGGGAGGGGAGGAAGGGACAAGTATTAGCTACAACTGTAACATACTTCATTTCTTTAAAAGAAATCTAAAGGAAGTATAACAGAAAGTTAACATCGTTTTTATCTTCTTAATGGGCATAGTATTGATACATTGTATTTTATAATACTGAAGTTCTTTCATAATATTAAAATTTTGTGTAATTTAAACATTTTAAATGGGTGAAAGTCTAACACCATCAATAGATATAATCTTAGTTGATTTTAAATGTATCACTTTATAATATCCTCTATTTAATTAGTATTGTTAGTCTCACCATGAAATTATACATCTTTTAAAGTATGAGAGAATCATTTCCATTTCTTTCCTGTCCTCTTCAATGTCTAGAGGTGTGCTAAGCATTTAGTAGACATATATGTGGTAAGTAATTTTTGATTGATTACACATAGCATGTTTTCTATAGGGGAAATCCTCATATGTTGGACAGATTAGTTACACAGCATTTCAAAACTGCCACTTCTTAAAGAAGTAAATTTACTAATATACAGCAAAGTTTAGTTTTACTTATTTCCCTGTAGCCTATCTTTTCTTCTTTCTTCCCCCTCCTTCAAGAACCTTCTTCTATTCCTGGCAGCATTTTTCGAGATCTTTCAAAATCAAGAAAAAAAGGGCTTCCTTTCAAATAAAGAGTTGTAATTTCAGTTCTAAATTTCTCTGTTCTATTCTGCAGCTTAATAAGTCAAAGTCTTTGGATGAAAAATAGAGGAAACTCATAAAATTTGGTTTTGGCTCAGAGGTATGTTAGACTTTGACCAGAAGTTTTTGTTTAATGTAGAAAGTGGTTATGAAAAACACCCCAAGGGATGTGTCTTACTGTCCACATATAGAAATGACACAATGCCAGGGGCTACATAAGATAAATAAATTTTTAAATGACTGAAGAAGGTTGAAGGTGTCTGGGAAAAGTAACATCTTGTTAATAGATTTTCAAATCTTCCAGGTATAATTCCTCAATGTCCTGACAAATTTAACTTTTTTAATTTAATTTTTCTTATGTCAGACATGGTGTCACACACCTGTAACCCCAGCACTCAGGAGACTGAGGCAGGAGGATTGCCATGAGTTCTAGGTCAACCTAGGTTACCTAGTGAGTTCAAGGCCAGTCTGAACTACATAGTGAGACCCTGATTCAAACAACAACAATGACAAAAATTAATCTTTCTTGGTAGTAGTTGATTTTATTTTAGTTTTATTCATTTGCATTTTAATATTATTTTAAATGATTGATAATTTTTTTTTTTCATTAAAACCAGGCTGAAACTTTTAGGATATTAGGAGCCAGTTTGAGAATCCTATGATATCTCTGGATGCTATTTTCAGAAAAATATACAGGGATGCAAATACACAAGTGTTCCTTAGTTTGAGGAAGCCCAGAGACCTGCTAAAACTAACCTGTGAATTCTTCATACTTCCATAGATTCCAACTTTACATTCTTTACATTCTAAATAGCTCCAAATTTTCCATAAATAGTTCTATTGAGTGAATAACTACATAACAACAACCTAAAATTATCTGTTATTACTGGATAAGAACTTATTATGATATTTAAATGAATTTATTTCACAAAAATCAAATGATACTACTGGTTCTTTCAGATTGGCTAGTAGTTTGTTTTGTTTTGTTTTTTTCTTTTGCTGTACTGGGGATCGAACTAACAACCTTGTGATTACCAGACAGGTGCTTAGGCTGCTGAGCTACATCCCCAGCTGGCCAGTAGTTTTAAACCATACACTTTCTTATACACAAAATACTACAAACTAAATGAAGCAGAAGAAAAATAGACTCTATTCTATATCTGAGCTTTAAAACTTTATTTCTTTTTATCATCAAAGTAATTTTGCCAAAATAGAAACGTGGGCATTGAATTCTTTTAGGCTCATTGCCTGATTTTACTTTGATCTGGAAGCATGATAATTAGCATATTGAATCTTAATAGAGTTGCTGTAAAGGAAAATAACTTTTTAAAATCATAATTCTAGTGTTTCTTTGTTTGAGGTCTCTAATTAATCCAACTATATTACCTATCCTCCTACTGGAGACAAGTAGCTCCTCACTGATCATGCTTCAGTGCTATCAGTCTTCTATTCCTGCTTATCATCTTCTGAAGCACATTTCCTTTACCCTCTGTCTGCTCTCAGCCCCTGATCCCAGAGAGAGTTTCCCTAAGAACTTTCATTTCCTACATGCCTTTCAGTTTTCCATTCACTTGAAGACACATATTTGGTTTCCTAATCTCTTATTCAGTTTAGTCGAAGAATCAATTTTCCTAATTCATTCTTTTTAATCAGTTGACAGATCCCTTGACCAGTGAGTGGCTAGGGAAGATGCATAACCTTGGACTTGTACACATAGCACAATACACTTAAATACCAGATCTTTTTATGATATTATACTACCTAAAGTAAAAGGTATTCCAGAATTTAACACAGGGAGAAATATTGACAATGTGGTTATTGCCAGTAAGTAACTTAGGTCCACAACATAGAAATCATGGAGGAACCGAAAAGGAAGCCTGCTGTTGTTATGAGTATAAATGTAGACACTTAATTTTCTCTTAGCTTCTGAAGATGATTGACACATACGACCCTTGATCTTTCTTAGAAATTGTTGACCATCAGTGTGCTTGAGGATGCTGATAATGATGAATAACATATATTGAGTACTTACATGCTACGTACTTTATGAGCACGTTCTCTTCATCTTCATATTAATTTTGCAAGGACTATGAACTGCCCACTGTTACCTGTATTTGAGGTTGATACATCAATTTGTGCTGAAATTCTGATTAGAATTTATTATAACCACAGAATTCATGTTAATCATTAAGCTGTATTTTATTCTCCATGGAGGTTTGAATCCTATAATTCTGTTTTTCTTTTCAATTCTGCATGTTGCCTGAGTTCTAAAGATGACCTCAACCATTTATAAGGATATGAATTCCACCTATCCTTTGAAAAATTTAAGATCATGTTTTTCAACCTGTGTCTCACCCATGAGCTCTAGGATTCTATTGAAAATTTAAACTGATTTTCTAATCATCATTTCAAATTGATCATATATAAAACTAAACATCTTGTTTGTTTCTTTAAACCCTCTTCTATATTTTTCCCTTTCTGGTGAAATGGCAATTCTATCTTCTAGTTGTTCAGGCTAAAAATACTAGCTTTGTCTAACATTTCTTGTACACCCTTCCCTCAATCATCAGAATAATCTAGAATTTGATGACTTTCCCATGTACATTGCTACCCCACTTGTCCTAGCACCAGGCTTGATTAACTCCAGTAGCCTCCTAATCCATCTCTCTGCTATCAGTTTTGCCCAGTTATGATGTGCAGAAGCCAAGGTGAGTCTTATAAGACAAGTCATGATGTTCTTCCTTAAAAATCCCTTTAAAATGAAGGAATTTCCCATTTCACTCAGACCTGGACCCTGACACCAGCTTCTCGGTCTCCCCTTCACTACATGCAGCTACATCATCTTTCCTGTACTTCAGGGTTATTCCTTCCATATATTTCATATTACTTTTCTCAACTTTAAAAGTAATACACTATAAAAGCCAATTCTCTATATAAAAGCAGTACAGTTAGATAAATATTTAAAAAACACTTTTACTTTTTTATTTTTGACAAAACAACTAACAAAACATCCACACAGAACTCTCCTAATCACTTGAAATGTGGAGTAATTAAAGCAGACAATACTTTTTCAAAATGCAGCAGCATCTTTTTTAATCATTGACAATTTTATTTGCTTCTATTTACACTGCTCTTATCCTGTTGCTATTGCAACAGCGATTCAGATGTTTCAAGTTTGATATGATTTGCAGAAGGGCCCCTCTCTATTTCAGTTTTTCCTAGAGTCTTCTTTTTTGTTTAATAAAACAGGAGCCTTCATCGGATCTTTAAAGGGAAGAGAAGAAGCCAAGGACAAATGATACACGGCCCTCATGTTCAGAAATAGTTCTGCACATCACCAGCTCTTTGGCATGGGAAGATCAGAAATATTTTTCTTGTTTTCCTTTTAAAGCACCCAGCTTTCACAACCATGAAACAGGGGTAAAGATTGAAAATCAAAAGTAGAAAGAATTTAATGTCTGAAAATTAGACTTTATTAGTAAGCATAACTGTGAAATAATGACACCATTGTGTTAATATTCATTTTAGAAAGTTCTGTTGTGTAATTAATTAAAAACCATGACTCTCTTTGTGTGTGACACCCTGTATTAAGCAATTAAGGTAGACGCAAGTGATTCCTTATGAAACTAACAATCTAACAGGAAAGATAAAGCGAACCAAATATTTATGCTAATTATTAATTCAATGAAGATAAATCACACTGAGACGCAAGGCTTCACCAGTACATTCAGTTTTGAAACAATGTATAATTTGAAGTTCTGAAGTAAAAGATATTGGATTATGAAATCTATAACTCATATTTGACAAATTGATAAAGAGATTCAAGTAGCATGCAATGAAAGTGTAAGTAAATCATTCTCTAAGTTGGTAGCAGATTTACAAAATATTAACATGGGGAGAAAACTATGCACATTATACTACTAGAAAAGTACAACATATTTATAAACATTGGTTTCACAGAGAAACCTTTTCTACTTGTTTCTTCCATTATTCTTTTTTCACAGCACTCTAGTCATTTCATTTTAGACACTAATTACAGATATACATATATATATATATATAACATCATATATATAATATATATAAGAAAATATACAGTATGTGTGTATACATGTAAAATGTGTCATCTACTGATCGTTCGCATTGCTTATTTATTGACTTTCTATCCCTGCATTAGAGAATAGAATAAATATTGCAGGCAAGAACAATAAATATCTCATTTTCCTTTGTGTCTCCAGCATGAAGAATAGGGTTTGGCACAAAACTGTTGTTTAAGAAACATTTTTAATAAATAAGTTCTAATAAAAAGATTAACAGAACTACTTACGTCGGTTTCTATAGTGTTTATATTTTACTGAATATGTGCAAGACATAATGTATGAAAAGAATTTAAATGTATTCCACAAGAATACATTCTTGTCTCCTTTAGTGGTACAGATCAATCAGTGCCTTTATAGAAGCTACTGGCAAAAGTAATTCTTTGTGTTTTAAGTAACCTAGTAAGACAAATGAGATCTATCTTTTCAAAATAAACATCCACTGATTTTTATATCTATCAAAATACTACATTTTCATTGCAAATATCTTGAAAACAGTAGGTTATATCACAATGACCCATGTAAGTGAAGATACAAAAGTGAGAGGTATGAGCCATAACTCTGAGATGTTGCTTTTTATAGGGTACATACATATTGGATATGAAATATACGATTGGAAACAATGATACATGTAAAATAATCCATTTGAAAATGCTGTGAAGTAAGTCTCAGGGATGTGGAACTTTTCTCTGGGCAAGCAGATTAAACAAGGTTTTGGGGACTCCCAACCTTGTATGCTGGTCTAAATGGCAGGCTCAGGAGGCTAAACCCTCACAGTTGCACACTTGATAAAACATTTTCAAGCTGCACATGGACACACACAGCTGTTAGATAGCTCAGCATCCAAAATAAATTCCAAACATGCATGACTCAGGAGTATTGTGACATTGCTTCATGAGGTTCAAAAACATTTAAAGACAAAGAGAAGATTCCAATTGTTTCCCAAGAAAACACTGATTTTTCTTTTAGTACTTTTGAAGTGGCTTCAAACATAGCTTATGAACTCAATTCAAATTATTTGTTTTAGAAAGAATTCATTTTTTTCAGAAAAATTATCTAAATATTTTCTTTCACTAAATTTTCTACTTTATGAAAAAACAATGATTTTAAAATATGTCAACTTCTCATTATGTAAAATTTGTTGTAAAAGTAAAATATAGCTGAACTATTTTCAATATTACAGACCTAGTTATATTCCAAAGCATTTGCATTAATTTTGTCCAGATTCCTGAAAGCTTTGTGTCTTAAAAAGGAACTACTAGATGAGTACAAAACTGTTTACAGCAGTGTGTTCATGAAATCCAAGAACACCTCATATGAAATTGGCCCAAATATTCATCATCCATGAAATGGATAAATTAAGATATATTCACATAATGTAATTTGATACTCCACAACGGTGACAATTTGTGAAGCATTACTTTTACAAAAATCTTGAAGAAAAA
The DNA here is from genome assembly GCA_004365215.1 of Cuniculus paca. Lineage (NCBI taxonomy): Eukaryota > Metazoa > Chordata > Mammalia > Rodentia > Cuniculidae > Cuniculus > Cuniculus paca. The sequence continues at coordinate 5,452 of RJWT010024337.1, read as the reverse complement.
AATCATGGAGGATGATATATTTTAAAAACTAGACATGCAAACATTTCCTATTTCTTAAGCTTAATACTAGATGCAATGGTATTATTTTATTACCATCTGTTGTACTGCATCTCTACATTACATTCTGGAAATGGATACTATGCCTCACAATAAAAAGGAAAAGAGAGAATTTTTGAGCAAAAGCAAGCTAAAATACAGTAATAGTAATAATAGTAATAAATAAGAATAATAATAGCTTGAGCTAGGCATGGTGGCACATGCCTATAATCCCAGCACTTTGGGGAGGGTGAGGCAGGAGGATTGCAAACTGGAGCCCAATCTGGGCAATTTAGTGACTTAGCAAGACTCTATCTCAAAATAAAAGTTAAAAAAAGGCCAGAGAATATAACTTTGTGAAAGCCCTGTATTCAATCCCTAGTACTATAAATAAAAAAATAGTATCTGTGAACATGAAGCATAAACAGAAGTAGCTTTAGTTACTGTTTATTTTGATGGTTTGACGCATACAAACAGTCAAAACAAGTGAGAAGGATTCTGTGGAATGTACTTTTTCACACTATGGTATCTCCTGGGTGTTACATCATTTCTCAGCCTTCCATCTTTGTTGGGTCTTCTATCAGGCTAGCCTGTGAACAGAGAAGTGAGAGTGTGGTGTGTGTTCTTTTGTCTCTGTAACAAAGTGCAAGTTGTTCACTTATTAAACTAGCACATAAATTATTACCAGTGTTTACAAATCACTTAAAGAGTTGCTTTATATTTTCCAGTGTGAGAAGAAATGGTGTACATAGTGTAGTTTGTACCTTTCATTTTATAACTTGGTCCTGGAAAACAACATCTATTTCTTCAGCACCAAGTATTTTGACTATGCTGAGTAATTGCTTTCACATTGTTTATAGTTGAAATACATTTGCCGAATATTTGATCTCTTCTGTTAGTCTTTTATGTGTACTTTAACACATTTGTACTTCTTTTTTGGTGGTTCTGTGTATTGCCAATTGCCAACTCAAAAGGATACTTTATAGGACAAAGTAAAGCCCTGATAATGAACTGTGAAATCATTGAATAGGTTTACATGGCATGTCTAACATGAAAATCTATATGTGTTGCACTCTCAATGAATATTTATGTAGTTAAATGTAATATATTTGAAATTCACACCTAAACATGTTTCCTTTAGAATACACCAGAAAAAATTCAGAAAAGCCTGCAGAGCTTGAGGCTGGTTTTGTGCAAAAGTTTCTACTGATTTATTTTTTAATTTCAGGGACTTACTATTAAAAATTTTAAAAAGAGACTACCAGCTATCATCTCAGCCACTTTCCCTTCCCCGGGATCTAATACCCTGGATCTGGAACTTAAAGATGGACAGGTTTATTTGGGCTTAGGGTTTTCAGAGGAATCATCTCATAATTGGTTGGTTCCAAGGCAGAAACAGAATGGTGGAAGGATATGAGAGAGAATTGCTTAACCCATGGCAGGTGGGGAACAGTGAGAGAAGAGAGAAATTGGGGACAGGAAAATGCCCTTTCAGGTCATTCCTTCGGTGACTCATCTCTAAGCAGGCACCACCTCCTAACAGCCATTCAGCTTGTGAACTCCTGAATGGAAAAGGCCACTGGTGAGGTGATACAGTGTCCCTCCATTCAACCGCTTTCAAACACTTGAGACTCCTAGGGGGCATTTTAGATCTAAGCCATCACTCTAATATGAAAACATATGTAAGTAACAAATATAAAACATTAAATTTAAGAAAGTATTTAAAATTTTGAACATTTTCAAGAGAAGTTGAAAGGAGGTAGATTTTAGTTCTAGCTCTTTGGTTTTCTTGATCTTTCATTTGAAGTAAGAAATCATTTTTACTTCCATCAGATAGGGCCAAGAATAAGGAGAGCTGATTTCAAAGTAACTCTGAAGCTTAGCATCCTTTACCTTATTAGACTAGTGATATTGTCCTAGTTACTTTCTTATTGCTGGAACAAAATACCCAACACTCACAAGTTAAAGGAGGAAAGAATGATTTTTAGCTCACAGTTTGTAGGGGTTTCAGTCCACAGTCAGCTGGCTCCAAGGCAGGGTGGCATGACAGAGAAACAGTCTATGAGAGAACAGGGAAGAAGCAGGAGCAGAAGTAGCAAGCAGACCTCCCTTTCTCTTTGATCCCATCCAGGCTACAAACCTTTTGGATGGTACAACCCACACCCAGGTTGGGCCTTCCCATTATCTATGTAGAACTATGCTAAATCAATCAGTGGACTAATTTAGTGATTACACACCCTTAATCCAAGTTCATGCATCCTATATCCCACCACCACTGAAAGGTCCCATCAATGAGTGCATGAATCTTTGGGAGACATCTAAATATAAGTCCTAACAGGTATGATGAATACATGTAACTTTAAGAAGACCAATGGTTTATGGTTCCTCATTTTTTATTAGCTATATATTGTTGAGTAAATTTTTTAGCTTCTATAATAATTATAGAAGCAGCAAAAATTTAGAAATATACAAGAATTATGCATTTTAAGAGTTGTGTAGTTGTTAAGACACTTGTAATCAATATTTTGCCTCTTAAGTTGCATACGTTTGTCTTACCCCAGTAACCTCATGTCTGATGCTTTATTTAAATATTGTGAGTTTGATTAGATAAAGCATGGAAATATGTCTTCTAAACTCTTACAATTCTGGACAGCTATAAATTAAAATCCGTTTTTAAGAACTTCAACTATATTTCTTACCCACATGTAGGTCCAGGCCACAAATGCCAGCAGATTATTTTTTATAAAGCATCAGACTTGAGATTACTGGGGTGTGACAAATGTATGCAACACAAGATGCAAAACATTGATTGCAGGTGTCTTAACAACTACATAACTCTTAAAATGCATAATTCTTGTATATTTCTGAAGTTTTGCTGCTTGATAGTCCCATAGCTTTTAATTATTATCTTCTGCACAAACTCTTTAAATTTTAATAGTTCTATCCAGGGTTCTTGATTTTACTTTAAATTGACATTATAGTCTATTTGCTCACTACCAAAGAGGTTATTGCTCTGAAATTAGACAATGGTAGATATTGATATGAATTTAATCAACTAGGCACACAGTTCAGAATATCAATTAAAATTCCTTAATTATAAATTTTTGCTTTTCTCAAGTGAATAAAATATTTCAGCCTGGTACAAATCCAAGATTTATAGAGAACTGCTTAATTTAAGATTAATTCTGGCTTATCTCTTGTGATAATTAATTTTATGTGTCAACTTGTCCAAGCCATAGAGTGTCCAGCTATTGGCTACCCATCCTTTCTTGGTGTGCCTGTGAATATGTTCCTGGATGAGATTAGCATTTGAATTGGAGGATTCAGTGAAACAGATCATCTTCTCTCCTGTGAGTAGATATCACCCAATCAACTACAAACCTATGAAAACAAAAAAGACAGAGTAAGGGGGAATATTAGTTGCCTATTTGAGTTTAGATATCAGTCTTTTCTTGACCTTAGGCTTGGATTTATACCTTAAATTCCCCTGGTTCTCAGGCCTTAAGACTCAATTGAATGATACTATCAACTTCTCTGACTTCCAGACATCACATCATGAGATTTGTCAGCCTTTGTAATCTTCTTACCTCGCTCCTTTAATAAATCATACATATATAATATATATGGTATATATATATATATAGATAGAGAGAGAGAGAGAGAGAGAGATACAGAGACAGAGAATTTATGTCCTATTTTTCTATAGAAACCAGCCCAATACAACTTCTACCCCTCTAAAAACTGCATGCTGTATGATCCTAAAAAGAATTCCTACGACCTGCCCATTACCTTTGTACAGCGCTTTAAAAAAACACAACACACATAATGGCACACATGTCCCATCTTTTAAACCATAATTTTTTCCTTTTCTTCTCACGAAACTGCATCAGCTCATTGTACTTCATCTTCTACATGTCACTCTCAAACTTTTGCTTATTTTCAGTTTAAACATATGTATATCCTCTAATACATACAAGGGTACTATCATCCACTGGTGGTGGGGAGAATGAACAGGTAAAGATACAACTCTAAAGAGAACAGCTCATTAGGAGGCTGTAGCTTCCTTCTCAGTCTCCATTTCCTACCATTGACCTGTGTTATTCAGTCATCGTGGCCTCTTTTTTTTAATTATTCTTAAACAGATGGCATCATTTTCCTTTTTGGGCCTTTGCACTTCGTTTTTCTCCTGTTTGGCTCACTCCCTTTCTCTCTCTCTTTTTCTCTCTCGCTCCCTCCCTCCCTCTTCCATTTCTATGTTAGTCAGTGTTCTCTCAATAAATAGAACTATGATTACATTCATAGGATGGTATTTATTATAAAAAAGATTGACTCATGCAATCATAGAGGCTGAAAACTTTCAAGAGCATTAGTAGGCAAGTGGGAGTCCTAGAAGAATTATTGGTATAGTTCTAGTTCAGTCTAAAGACCTGAGAATCAGATGTAAATTCCAGAGAGGGGGGAAAAGCCCAGCAGGCTAGACTTCCCAAAGAACAAATGTTTAGTTTGAATCCAAGGCAGGAAAAGATGATGTTCCATTTCAATCCATCAGGCAAGTGATGCTTCCTCTTCCTCAGCTTTCTGTCCTAGTCATGTCTTCATTCCCACCTCTCCCGACATGCACACGCAGCAGGGAAGGCGACCTGCTTTACTCAGTCTGCTGATTCTTGTTGATGGCGTCAGAAGCCCTTTGATAGGCACTCTCAGAATCTTGATCCAATGTCTGCACAGCCTGTAGCTATTAAATTGATACAAAGCTAAGCCTCACCACTTTGCAGTTCAAACATTCTGCAGGGAAGCCTTCCCTGCCCCAGTGATCTAATTTGGTACCTTTCTTCCCTACGTCACTTGAGAGTACAGCTCTTACCGTTATCCAGAGTTATTCTGTTTTAAAATAAATTTTATTGATGTAGGAAAATGCAACTGGTACTGCTAAATATGAGATGAAAAATTCAAAGTGATATATGAAATATTATTCCAATTATAGCCAATCTATAGATGTAGAGAAAAGCTGAAAGAAAATATATCAAAATGAGTATTTTATCATTCTGGTGATATTTTTGACAATTTTACATTTATATTACTTTTTATAACTTCCATTCGTGTTACTATAAACTATTATTTAAAATTTTTTTTATTTTAAAGAGGATAAAACCAAGGAAAGTAAAACAGAGTAAAACCAATCAGAACAAACCTGAGTAAGTGATGAAGGACTTCACATTACCAAATCAACAACAGTTACCACGATGCCTTTTGTTGTCTTCAAAATAGCTGCAGATACCTTCAGACATAGTAAAAATCAAACAGAACAGAAGAGAAGAGAAACAATAAAATAAAACGATGGATACAATAAAGGACTTCAAAACAAGACAATACTAAATTCAAAATGGCTACCATATATATCTTACTATCTTTGAAA
>RJWT010024334.1:0-16511 GCA_004365215.1 Cuniculus paca | reverse complement strand
GCTCTGCTAAGGTCTGCAGGGACCACTCAGCAAAACAGGTCAGTACCACCTGTGCACCCTGCACCACTCCATCCAGGCCTGCACCTGCCCTGGGGGACAGGCTACAACTGACCCCGGCGGCTTGCACCAGCGTGCAACCTGCATCCTCTTCTGATCCCCGGGCTCCTCCTCCTGCTCCCAGCAGGAGAGCAGGCTTGGCTGAAATAAAAACCAGCTCCTTTCGTGAATCACTCACTTGAGTACAGGCTGGAGATTAGAGGCTGGGTGACTAGGTCTGAGTCAAAGCTGCCCAAGAGGCCTCCTGGGACTGCCATACAGTCCTGAGGGACGAGATGATGGGCAAAACTCCAGTCAGATGGTCCCAGGTCACCACAAGTAGTCAAATCCAGGAGTGGCCTCTCCTCAGTCAACTGGTTCCACTGTCCTGGTGGGATGCCTGAGGGAGGCAGAGTTACACCTGGGGGATCCTGTTTCAAATAGCCCTTGGCCACAGGTGGAGCAGGCCAGCCTGCCTCAGGATCCAGGCATGTCCTGAACAGTGGGCAAAGGCCATCTGTCAAAGAAGTCTCTTCCTCCAGGCAGGCTGCTACGACTGTCTTCTCTTCGGTGCATCTGGTCTGTTTCAGGTAGCCCTGGAAGGCCACTGTGGCTGGGTCTTCTTCAGGGACCTCAGGCACTGGGAGACTTATGTGGCCCAAGGCCGAGCTGCCCTGTGTACTCCCAGGTTGCCCCTCAGAGTTTCGGACAAGGCTAATCCCACTGTCATCCTGGCCCTGGTTTGTGCCCCCTACCTTCTGCTCCCAAGGAGGCTCAGAGCTGGGGTTCAGGCTGGGCTCCTGCAAGCAGATCCCGCTGTCTGTGCTGCTATTGCTGCTACCACTGGTACTATCACTGCAGCTGATCTGAAGATCTGGGGGCTCCCCCTTTCCTAGAGCCCCATGGGCCTGTGGGCTGGGGGCAGGGAGGAATTTGGGCTCTTCCATCTGCCGGGACGGCTGGGTACTGCTGAAGCCACTGTCCATGCTGCTGTGCAGATCGGAGTTCCTCAGCTCTGGGGACACCTTCAGGAAGGTGTCCATGTTGAGGGGGTGAACGGTGTCCTGCTTCTCTGGGTAGTGCAGCTTGCCCACGAGAATGCAGGGGCTGGGTTTCTTAAAGACCTGAGGAGGAGAAGACAGTGAGACAGGCAGCTCCACAGGGGCCACACTGCAGTGTGCTCTTCTGGAACCAAGCTTTCCTCCTGAGGCGCTCCTCAGTTTCGTCGAGGCCAAGGGCCGAGGAAGCTGGTATTCCCCGAGCCCAGTGGGAACAGGAGCCTGAAAGCTCTCAGACAATTCCATCCCCCAGGCTTTTCAAACCTGAGAGCAGGCTAGACCAACCCTTTTAGAAGTGAGTTTCAAACTTTTTTGACAATGACCCCAAATTAAAAAAAAAAAATTACATAATACCCTGCATAGGAAACTCACAGGTAAATAAATGAGACAAATCTCACAAAAATAATGTTTACTACCCATGTCCCATGATACATTCTGTCCATGCTATTCTATTTGATCCTACCCATTTTGTTTTTTAAAATTCTGGCTGCAAGATACCAAATTAATTTCTCTACTCACTGAGCTGTGACCCACACAAAACAGGGCGGCTGCAGCGTGAGATGAAGGAAAGAGCAGCCAAGCATCTGCTCCCCATTAACTGCCAAAGGCTCCAGGGAAGTCACTTAGCCCCTCTCCCTTTCCCTTCTCGCCCCTTGTCACAGCGGTGTTCTTCCTGTCCCTGAACACATCCTGCGTGCTGTCTCGGAGCCTCTGTGCATGCTGAGCTTTCTGCTGAGAGTGTTACTCCTCGGAACTTCATATGGCTCAGCTCTGTCACTCAGGTTTCAGCTCACGTCACCTCTCCAGGAAAGCCTTCCTGATTGCCCTTGCCGGAGTAACACTCCAACCATTCTCTCCATGTTAACCGTGTTTACTTTTTCCTGGCATTCAGTTCCTGTAATTATTCTATTTCTTTGTTCTCTGCCCTCTCTCAGCATACATATCTACATTCACCCCTCACAGAACATAAGCCCCTTGACAGGTGTAACTGTCTAGCTTTGTTTGCCACTCTGTCTCACAGCCTAAATTGAGTTGGCACCAGCAGACACCCATAGGTTTGATGACTGGCTTTTCTGCCCTCATTTGTTGGGTAAAATAAGTCCCTGACTTATAAATGAGTTCCCTTCTAGGAGAACTGTTGGTCAGCTGAATTCGAGAACCTTAAGCTGATAGAGAACCTTACATAGTACATCTCTGAAAGTTTGTGACTCAAATGTTTGTAAGTCAAGCTGATAATGTTTGTAACCTTAAGCTGATAGAGAACCTTACATAGTACATCTCTGAAAGTTTGTGACTCAAATGTTTGTAAGTCAGGACTTACTCTATTCGAAGACGCAAATGTGGCTCTTATTGGTTGAGTCCCTGTTACTGTCACCTTGTTTGGTGATTAAATCCCAGCTCTGCCTCTTATTGTCACTGGGGCCAAATTACTTATGTTCTCTAACCTTTAGTTCCTCCTCTTCAAAGTGGAATTATGAAAGCACGTGCCTCCTCATGTTGTGAGTAAGCACGAGCCATCCTTAGAACCTTCTGGGATACATCGAGGGCACTCAGTATGCTGAACTGTACTCTCTGACAATTCTGTAAGGGAAACATTATGACCTCGGTTTCTTAGAGGAAAACTGAAGTTCAGAGAAGGTAAGTGATTTGCTGAGCTACACAGCAGCAAAGAGAAAACCTGGAATTTGTACTCAACTATCTTGCTTTGAGACTCCCTGCTTACCTTGATGGGCTGTTAAAAATATTAGATCCAAGTAGCTGCTGAATTAGGACAAACTAATGAACTGAAAGTGTCTCGGGCAGCATAAGTGATTCATAGACTTAATCATGATGGAGGGCATTAGATGAGGGCCACTGGGCTGTATTTATCTGGAGGAGAAAACACCCTTGAGGACATTTGATTCTGTGACACAAAGACACCAAAGGAACAAGGACTTGCCATCTCTGTTACAATTTTGTATCCACGTCTCTTTCACTGCTTTGCATTAAAGCTAACCACTTACATACTGGCTGTAGTCAAGTCCCTTGGGACCAGCAGCTGCATTAATCAGCTTCTTCCCAATGATATTTTGCATGTGGTGGGTGTTCAGTAACTAGCTCAGTCACCACTTGACTCATCCAAGATGCTTCTCCTGGCCCCCAACTAGCAATCTCCCATCCATCACAGCAGGAATCCCTTCCTCCTCCCCCTCTGCCCTAGAGCTACCTCCTCAGTCTCTGTCCCTAGGACCAGGCCCTGTGCAAGTTTATCTCTGAACCACCACTATCCCAGTTCCAGGCCCTGCATGTGGTACATGCTCAGGGTGCTACAAAGCAGGCCAGTGGAAATGTGTTTTGGAACTGATCTGCCTGGAGCAGAGCACCGAGGAAAGGCAATGACTACGTGCTTCAGCCAGAACAGGAAGAACTGAAAACCACCGAGGGCTGTAAGAGCTGCCTGTCCCCCAGTCTCCTCATCACACTTGTGTACTCAGGGTACAGAGCTGGGGACGCAGTTCTTCCTTGCCTGGAAAAGTCAAACAGTCCTATTGTGTCCTCTCCACCTTTCCTTCCAGGAGTTCTTATTCAAAATAATCTTAGAGAGCCCTTGTCTCTCTTTTTGTTTGTGCTAGAGAGCTGGGTCTCTGGAGGTTTCCTTTCCCTCTGTGAGCGTCCCTGGGGCCCTTGCTTCCCTGACTAAAGTGCATCTTTTGCAACTGAGCCCTTGGCCATCACACAGCAAGGTCAGCTCTGGGGACTGTGAAGTGACCTTTGATCCAGGACAAAGATGATCTGAGGTTCAGAAAATGCTGCTCAGGTCTTGCACATTAAGTGCAGGAGTCTACGATGCCCTGGATGCATCCTGCCTGGGAGAGGCAGGGTCCTGGCCTCCTCCCTCCCTTTCTGACAGATTCAATCCTTCTTTCTTCCTCTCTTGGAGTCCTCCTTAATGGCCATGAGGGGTGGAAAGACAGGCTGCCTTCCTGACATTTCTTGCCTGTAGACCCTGTGCATAGAACAATCTTTCTGTGTCTCACTGTCCTCACTTGTGAAATCAGGATGATAACTAGTACTAACGCAAAAGAACTGGTCCAAAAGCCTCACGGTCACGGGCGTTTTGTGATTACTCAGCAAAAGTATGCAGGTGGTATCTGGGCTACTGGGAAGTACTAGTTCTTGGGATCGAGCTTTGTTTTTATTTCTTCATCCGTTCCCATGGTGATCTGTGTGGGTGCCTCCTGGTAATGTCAGGATCGAGGTGGAGGTGAGTAGAGGGAAGGGATTGTCCAGAAGGAAAAGAGCTCCCTGCCTCCCTGTCTGGAAGGGAAAGAGCTCCAAAGTGCCTGGAGGGATGGGGCAGGGCCTAGGAGACTTACCAGGACAGTGGGCAGTGTCTCCTTGCGTCGCACATACAGCTGGAGGACCAGACAGTAAGCCAGGGCTCCACAGAGCAGCAGGATGAGGGCAAAGAAGAGACTAAGGTTGGTCACGGTGAAATCTGTAGGCCCAGAGAGATGCATTTGTAGGCTGGCACCACGAAACATAGGAACAGTCCCCACACACCCCTTGGCCACTCCCAGAAACCACTCAGTACAAGCAACTTATATGTCTCAGCTCTAGATGTGTCTAGTTTCCTGTGAATCTCTCTGGCCTTCTGACCCCTGTCCTGAAGGGTTCCCTCATTAGACATGCTAAGTTGGCTTCTGGCACAGAAAAGTCAGGCAGGGTTGTGTAGCAGTAAGAACAGAGGCTTTGGGCTGGCCAGACCATAGTTCAAATACCAGCTTCACCGCTTCCTAGCTGTGGGACTATGGACCATTACTTAATTTTTCTGAGCTTTGGTTTGTTCATCTATAAAATGGAAAAAATTATAGTTCCTATCTCATACGATGGTCGTGAAGTACACAGCCCTTATCATGTACCAAGTACTTTCCTTAACATCATCTGATCCTATGACAACTTCGGGAGGTAAATACTATCACCCTCATTTTACAGTCCAGGATCCTGAGGTTCAGAGAAGGTAAGTCACTCGCCCAAGATCACAGACCTCCTAAGCAGTAAAGCTGAGATCAGATTAAAATTAGTTATTTTATCAATGAATGAATGTTAAAAAAAATAAACTCTTAAGGCTGCCTGATATATACCTAGTGTCTAACTCCGTGGTGGGACTTAAATGATAATGAGCAGCTGGGTGATTTTCATAAACTGAAACATACTGAAGATCTACAATATGGGGGTCACGTCTGTCTTGGCTGACCCTGTTCACACTGGCTGGGGTACCTCCCAAGTACTTGCTGTTGGCATGATCTGGGTACTTGATCTTGTGACCCTGAGTTGCTAGCTATACCTTCCTCTGGGCACCGCCCCCTCCCAAGTCAGACTATAGGATCCTCATGGGCAGGACATGGCTCTACACCTGAACCCTCTCCCAGCCCGCTGCCTGACACCCAGCTGAGGGCCTGCAGTTAGGTTTCTGACTTCAGCAGCTCTTTCAAGGAGCTAGCTCAGTTCTGCTTCCTCTAGGGGGAGGGAGGGCAGGGAGAAGCCCTTCATACTGGGCTCTGAGGAAGAACAGCGTAGGACTATAACAAACAGGAAACAGCACAGCTGACTGTGGGGTGCCTGGGGAGGTCCCTGGAAGAACTCCAGAATCAGGGGACCAGGTTATGCCATCATGCCTGCTGTGTGATTCTACAAAGTTTGGACATGGAGTCTCAGTCTGTGCATCTCTAGAATGGGGGTAATGGGACCCTCTTAGAGCTCCATGAGCATTGAGAGATGTGGGGCAGTGCTCTGCACAGTGCCCAGCCCCCAGCCCTCAGTGAATTCTTCTGAGTTGTGCCAGCCTTGCCCTTTCCATCTGGTTGCCAACTTACACTGCTTGGTGAGGACGATGCACTGCTCCTCTGACCAGTTCCCCTTGTTGGCTCGGGAGCTGACAGAGGGCTTCACTTTGACACAGAACTCCCCCACATCTCCAGGGACTGGGAGGCTGAAGTTTTCATGGTCTACCTTCTCACCTGAGAACTGAAATAAAAACAAAAATAATAGCCACATCCTCTTATACCATGGCACACAGAAGCTGAGAGCTGCAGGGGCCCTTTTGTTTTTCTTTTAATGCAGGCTGGGGTTTGAACTCAGCCCTTCCAGCAAGCCAGGGAATGCTCTGCCTCTGAACTACACCCTGAGGCTTGGGGGCTGGGGGTTGGACTTCAGAGATGACTGTGCCTGATGCCTTCAGTCTTCTTTTTCTAAGATAACAAACCCCATGATTATCAATGCAGCCCAACCTGCCTGTAATCTCCACAACCATTTTTGTATTATTAGACGAAAGGGAGTCTTTTACTGAAACTGAAGATCTTTGCACATGAGGTTGGAATAAACTGCAGTGAAGAAGAAAGAAGGATTCTATGCATTCCAGATCTCCCACTCACGGGGGAGTCCTTGCAGAAGTTATGCAGCTTCGTTTCCTCATTTAAAAAATGGAATGCAGTGCTCGCTACGGCAGCACATATACTAAAATTAGAAAATGGAATGCAATACCCCCTGCCAGGAATCAGAGACAACAGCTGGCCCACAATGGTAGACAGTGTCTTCCCCACTGTCCTGCAGGAACACGTATGAGGGCTGAGGTCACGTAAACTTTCTCCTCAGAACCTGCCTCTACTTAGTGCACAGAACTCATGGCACACAAAGGTGATACCAGCCTAGGGGACAGGGAAGCCCCTGGAGCCCTGGCCCTGTGGCCTTGGGGGATCTCATACCTTAAAGCTTTCTGGCACTTTGCGAATGGCAATCTCGTACTGGCGGAAGTGACTGAAGATGCTTTCATATGTGATACCTGCAGGGGCCACCTGGGGCCTGGGGAGCAGGATCTTTCCGAAGATGAAGCCCTCATGCATCTCTAGCTTCACACTGTCAACCTTCAGAGTCACTGAGGGGAAGAAGGGCAAAGCCATGAAGCCGGGGCTATGGAGGGCCTAGGTAGCTCACCTGTGTTTTGTTCTGGGTCAAGCTCTACCCCTCCTGAAGATGAGGCCACAGGTTTCCCAATCCAAACCCACACAGAGACCTCTTGGGGAGCACATTCAAAATACAGACACCCTGGGCCCACTCAGGACACAGGGTATGCGAATTTGTCAGACTGGGCACTGGAAATACATTTCTTGAACATGCTCCTTGTGAAATGTCTCTGCAGCCTGAGCGCTGGCAGTGAGCGGGCATTTGTGAGCACGTGACCCCTAGGACACTGGTGCTCCTCTGGACCCTACAAAGCAAGCTTCACACGCACATGTGGTTCAAGTGCACCATGTGGAACAGACAGATCCCACTGAATTCAGGGCTTACCCTTTCCTGTTACCTCTCCAGGAAGAGTCCTGTCTTTTCCTCAGTCACACTTTCCTGTGGCATAAGGGTGACTTCTAGGAACTGACCCCTAGATGGGGGGAAATCTCATCCCAATTCTGCCTATTGCTTGCTGACCTGAGTGTTTACAGATTCACTTCCTCTCCCCAAACCTCCAAGTTCACCAGCCTGGCACTTGTGACTCAGCTGCCCCTATCCACCCCAAACCATTCCTCTGTAGGATAAATAATTACAGTTCTCCTTTAAATCTCAGATCACTTTGGCTAATTTCATCTAACATTCTCCAAAGTTCTGACTCAGGCCTGTTTAGGCAACAAGTTCCTGGGTCAGGAAGCCTGGCTGTGTGATGAACTTGGGCAACAGGGGGAAGAGCACCATGCTAGATTCTGGCTCAAAGGGACCTCAAAAGCCATACTCTAGGTCAAGGGGAGGAAAAGTACCTTCATCCACAGACAAGCGGGTGTTGGCGAAGGTCCAGTTGGAGTATCGGCTGCCATCCACTGCTCGGACTTTGGCCCGGTAACCATTGGTATGGTATAGGTTCAACGTGACCTTGGTGACATCACAGCACAGTACTGGGGCTTGGCTACAGTGGGGCAGGGACTTCCACGGCTCTCTTCCATACCTGAGGATATATCAGGGTAGGCACTGAGGGAGGAACTTAGGTCCAAGCCTACTTCCTTTAAGAGGGCAGCAAGGGGTTGGGGTAGAGAGTTCCCATAATGGAGAAACTAGAACAGACATTAGGGAAATTCCTGGGTTCAGGGCCTCTATCTGCACAGTCTCCCTTGGTTCTGGAACCCTATCCCAACTTCTCTGAGATCTAGAAGGTCTAGAATATGAGTAGCTCAAGTGCCATTTCTCAATGACCTGTTAGCTCACGCAATAGTGTATGCTCCACCCACTTCCAGCTACCTCTGCAGTCACAAGGGCTTCCCCATTCTCCAGTGATACTCTGGGTGCTTTTCCTGCTTTTCTAGTAAAATGGAAAAGACTGAAGGGCAAAGGCAGCACCTTGACCTCTCACCCCAGAGTGCCCAGCATACTGCTCAGCACATATGAAACCCAACAAGTTCTTGTCAACTGAGTGGACAAACATTAAGGTCCCTTCTGGTCCTGTCTCAAAAAAAAAAAAAAGGCAGGTATGTTCTCATTAAAGGGGAGCAGTAGGGACGGACCCCTCTTCCCACCTCCTTTCTCCATCTCCTCTTTCCTTACCACTGGAGCTCCACCTCATAGTAGGTGCTTTTGGACTGATTTGAGATGGGCAGCCAGCAGAGGACGTGGTGGAAGAATTCTGCTTCAAACCACACCATTGGAGGCTTGGGTAGTTCTGAGCCTGGGGAGAAAAGTGTCAATATCAGAGCTAGCAGAGTTCACCACCAGGGACAATGAGGGGGATGGGGATGGTGGTGAGGCCAGTAACTTATTTACTGGGTAGTTTAAGCTGAGTACTGTGCCTGCTGCTCTACATAGGTTCCACTTAGTAATCACAGCAGCCCTGAATGGTAGGCATTTGTTACGGTTGGCGTCTGGATGTCCCCACAAAGCCTCATGTGGTCACGGGGGCAGGCTTCTAGAGTTTGTGATTGATTCATGGTCCAATGCTGGGATTATGGGTGTGAGTGCTGCACCCATTCTAGAGTGGGTGGCCTACATACAATATAAGGGACAGAAGTCTTCTCTCGCGTTCCTCCCTTTTTGCTCTTATTGCTTTTGCCGTCTTCCGCTGCCATGCACTGTTGCCCCTCTGCCATATCCCACTCTACCTTGGAGCCAGCTGAGTACGGACTGGAACCTCTACAAACTGTAAGCTAAATAAACCTTCCCTTTCTTAATTTTGGGCATCAGGTATTTTGTCTCAGCAATGAGAGAAAAGTAACCAAGACAGCATTTATTATCCCAATTTTACTAAAGAAGAAATGGAAGCTCAGAGACGGTAAGTGCCTTGCCCAAAACCAACACAGCTGGTAAGGAGCACAGCAGGGACTTGCATTCAGATGTGTCTGATTGCAAAGCTCATGTTGTATCCTTACCACACGACTTTTTGCTGCCTCTGCTCAGAAGCTGCTGTGCTGGCTGAGAACAGCTGGCTGGGACTCCTTCCAGTGGAGGAGGGAGCGGCCAGGGCTAAGGCATGTCAGAAGGGAGCACTCAGGTGAACTAGTTCTTGAATCTTCCCAATCCTTGCCCTTGCTCCAGCAGCATCCCAAGGCCTGCTCCCACCTCCAAGCCTGTTCCCATCCTGGCCCCAGTCCAAGGTCACTTCTTTGGCACCCTTCAGTACAATCTCCTGCTTGCTGACATCTGCCTATTTCTTTTCTCAGGTCTCCTGGGCTCCCTCATTCTCTGGTTTCTAGAAAGGCTTTACCTATACCCAGATGCCCACCTCAGTCTGGGACAAGACAGACAGAATGAATTAGCCCTGGTTCTAGACTGCACCATGAACATCTCCAGAAAGAGCTAGCACCTGGGCTCTGGGAGGGGGCGGGTACTAAACACTAATCTCTCTCTCTACCTTGCCACCCCCTCAGCCCCCAATGCATACCATTTGCCATGAGAAACACTGACTCCAGGAGTCTCACACTAACACTGGGCAGATAATTTAACCTTGCTGAACCCGTCCTCTCTTCTGTAACAATGCATCAACACATCTACTTTAAGAATCTTGTTGATTAGGCAGCTGAAATATATGCAAGGACTAAAGTGGATGAGTTCCTCCCTTTTTTCCCTTGCATTACAACCCCAGGGGTGCACTGGGGTTGAACCTAGGGGTGCTCTACCACTGAGCTACATCACAAACCCTTTTTATTATTAAGTTTTGAGGCAGTGTCTTGTCGAGGTGCTTGGGATACCCTCAAACTCTCAATCCTGCTGCCTCAGCCTTGCCAGTAGTTAGGATTATAGGTATGAGTCACCCTACCCAGTCCTTTCCTTCCTTCTTGATTCCTTAAAGTGTCTCCATTTGACAGCACTCTGGTCATAGGTCCTTTGTTCTCTAACTTCTTGTCACCTCTCAAATCATGCTTCTGACCTTCTCACAGAAAATATATCTGCCCCATTCCTTGTTTTCTTTTATATACTGTTTGAGCCTCTCCTCTGTCTTTCCCTCTCTCTTTCTCTTTCCTTTCTCTTTCTCCTCCTCTTCCCTCTCGCTGCCTCTCTTCTTCCCCTTCTTCTCCCCTCCCCAACCTGCCATCTTTTCTTTCTCACAGGGTCTTGCTGGCCTTGAACTTGTGACTCTCCTGCCCCAGCCTCCTGAGTAGCTGGGGTTACAGGCAGCAAACGTCACCACGTCCAACTTAAGTCTGTTTCGATTGCAAAACACCAGATGGAAAGTGAAAAATGCAGTCAGTCTTTACAATGTTTGGCATATCCCCATTTCAGCTCTTGATCACATGAATAACTGACCGCATATTTTCCTTCATATTCTGGAGTCTCAATAGCTTTTCTTTGGTCTCTGCTTTCCCTACCTCTCTCTAGATGTCTTCAGTTTTGGGCCCTTCGCTCTCCCTCGCGTCTCAGCACCAGGAACTTAGCCTAGGCTAAGGGGTAGGGGTCAGGGCGAAGGAAGGCGGATGACAATGTGGGCGAGCTGGGGGCTGAAGACTTTCAGGGATGATCAGATGGGGTGGTCAGTTCGGGTGAAGGAGAGGGCAGGGATGGAGCGAGATGAAAAGGCTAAGAGGAGAGGAGTCAGGGAGGCTCAAACTCATTCTCCAGGGGTACAAGCGGTCCATCACAGTAATCAGAGACAAATTCATCGTTTGTCGAGAGGTGAGTGGATGATGAATTTTTTTTGGCGGAGGCAGTAGGGAGGGGGTGGTGACTACTGGCTGTGCACACACATCTCTATCCACCTCCCAACCCCTGTTAACTTCAGCCTCTTCCACTTTCCCAACAGGTGAGCCTGCAACCCAGTCTCGTCAGTGTGAAGGAGCGCCGGCCCGGGGTTAGGGACGTCACCGGCTGGGAAAGCCTTCAGGGAGGAACGGGGACGGATCGGACCCGGGTCTGGCCACCCACCCAGCCAGCGGGACGGTCGCGGAGCTTACCGTGCGTGCCCGGGCCGAGGCGCAGGCCGAGGAGCGCCGCCAGAGGCACTAGCAGGCGCGGCAGCATCCTAGGCGCGCCGCATCCTCCTGAGCCGCAGCCGCAGCGGGTACGCACCTCCCGCCGCGGCTCCGCTCGGCCGAGACTGGAGGCTCCCGCTGCCTGGGCGCTCCGGCGGGCGGGCCGACGTCACGGGGCGGGCCTGTGGACACCCCGCCCGCGAAGCCCCAGCTTCCGGGATCGTGCGCCTCTGGGCGGGTCCCGTGCGGCAGACTCGTCCCCAGACCTACACCAGGGTGCCGCCAGCTCCGCCCTTCTCCCGTTAGACTCCCTTCGGGTCAAACTCATCTGGGTCGCTTGACCTGGTGGTGCGTGTGCGCGCGCCTGCCTTCCGCTGGGTGCGGAATCTGGGAGGAGGGTGAGCTGATTTTACCGGGCCAGTGGGGTCAGGATTAGAGCTGCGACCGAGCTGCTGTGAGTCGGAGAAGGAGGCTGCCCCAGGCCAGGTGTGCGAGGACAAGAGTGTCAGACCTGGTGACCTTCGCGCAGGACTCTCAGCTAAACCCCGGTAGCGCAGGCTGCCCCCTACCCGTCTTAATGTTTTTTTGCAGGGATGGCCGCATCTCTTGGCCTCTTTTACTTTCCCTTCCTTGCCTGAAATCTCACAGGTAGAGCTGGTGACCATACTGCTGGTGGACCCGTTAACACCGAAGTACACCTTCAGTTGCTAACACTTTGACATCCCTTCTGTGTTACTTGGCTCACCTGAGACTTCTTTCCAAGTGATATAAGGATATGGGAGACAAATTCTGCCCCCTCTCCTCAGCACCGGGGATTGAACTCATGATCTTGCGCTTGACGGGCAGGCGCTTAGACCGCTGAGCTAGATCCCCAGCCCTGTTTTTGAGATAGGGTCTCACTATGCCGTTCAGGCTGGCCTTGAGCTCACTTTGTAGCCCAGGCTGGTCTCGAACTCACAACGATCCGCCTATCTCAGCCTCCCGAGTGCTGGGATTACAGGCGTGAGCCACCACGCCCGGCTCTCTCCTCAGTTTTTATTGGAGAGTGATACATGCTACCATGTATGTGTACGCGTGGGAATGTTCATACATGTGCTTGAGCTCACGTAAGATTTGCAGTAGTGAGTCTGGATTTGGAATCAGCAAGAGCTTGTGGGTCTGTTTGCCAGATATATATATGCCGACCTGGGAGTACTGCCCTTGCTTTCAGAGGATGGAGGGACCAAAGGGGCAGCTGGCATTTGCAAGCCAGGGCTGCAGTCACCAGGCTCTGCTTGCCCCTGAGAGGTTTCCACAGCAGTACCCAGTGCCCACACTGAAGGTCGTATACCCTATAGCTTTTCAGAAAGAAGCCCCAGTTTGGGTGTATGTGAATGGGCTCTGTGTGTCTGGGGTAGGAGTTAGTAAGGCATTTTCGCCACGGCTTGTGGAGTTGTGAGCCTTGTTCAAATGCTGTCAGGGTACAAGTCTCTCTGCACAGTTGCCTGGACAGAGAGTCAAGCTGGCTGGGGGTCCCATCTGTGCCTGAGAGTGTACACGGAGAGCAGAAATGTCTCACTCTGGGTGAGAGTTGGTGAAGGCCACGATGCCCCAGCTAGATGTACAGTAGAGGGTAGTAGCTGCAGGTGCACAAGGATGTGTAATGAGTCAAAGCCACCCTCAGGAGAGAGCTCTGGTTACCACACCCTCAGTCAGCTGGGATAGAGAGCTCCAGGTTTTTTAATGTGTAAAGATGTTTTCTGCACTGTCTGTTGCTCAGTTGAGAAATGTAGATGGCAAATTGCTCAGGAGTACCCCAGCATGATGAAAGAGGTGTGGCTTCTTTCCGAAACAATGTTTTAGTTCCTGCTAACCTTTTAAAGGAGGACACTGGGATTTCTTCCTCATCTTATCATTATTTTTAGTTGTTTGTTGAGTAGTAGGCTAAGACATTTCAGTTGTTACAACTTCTCAAGTTGACACAATGTATCAACCATTAGAACTACACATCTTAATTCTTTCTTGTGCCCTTGCCTTCCTACCCTTTCTTGCTTCCTCCAACTCTTGTTTCTCTTAGCATTTGTGAAAGGTCTATTCCATTCTTTCGGTTCTTTTTCATCCCTTTTCCCTTCCCTCCTTCCCCATCCCTTCATTTCTTGCTTCCTTTCCTATTTGACAGAGATCTCCCTACTTCCTATTATCTGTCTTTTATTTTGTTCTTTATTTTGGATTTTTCATATAAGAAAAACCATGTGATATTTAGGCTTGCATTTTTTATTTATTTCTCTTACCATTATTCATTTTTTGTACTGGAAATTGAACTCACAACCTCACACTTGCCAAGGAGGCACTGTGCCGCTGAACTATATCCCTGGCTTATCATTATTTTTGAGGTGCATCCATTTTCCTACGAGTGCCTCAAGTTGATCCTTATTTATGGCAAAGTAATACTCCATTGTGTATATATACTATACCTTTTTAATCTATTTACCTGTTGATGGGTATATAAACTGTTTCCTAGATTTAACTAATGTAAATTGTGTTGCTATAAACATGGGTAAGCATATATCACTGTAATATGATACCTTTAACTTTTTCAGAAAGATACCTGGAAGGCGAATAGCAAGCTGGATCAAATGGAAATTCTGTTTTTATTTTTTTGAAGAATCTCCATACTGATCTCCATAGTGATTGTACTAGTTTACATTCTCAGCAACAATTAGAATGATTCTTTTTTACCCCCATCCTCACTAGCATTTGTTATTATTTAATTTCTTGATGATAACCATCCTTTCTGGAGTAAGAAGGCTACTTAATGTCTTTTAAATTTACATTTCCCTAATAGCCAGTGATGGTGAACATTTTTATGTATTTATTGGCCATGTGTACTTCTGAGAAATGTCTGTTCATTTCGGTTGCCAGCTTTTTCATTGGGTCTTTTATTCGGGGGGTTAATTTTCTTCAGTTCTTTTTTTTTTTTTTTTTTTGCAGTACTGGGGGTCGAACTCACGACCTTGCACTTGCCAGGCAGGCATTTATGCCACTGAGCTAAATCCCCGGCCCCGAGCTAAATCCCTGGCCCTTGAGTTCTTTATATAGTCTAGATCAGTGATGGCAGAGCTTTAGCATAGGTGCTACACTAGGCTGTTTGTGTCATTGAAAGCTCTAAAAGGTTCACCATCACTGTGAATCAAGATGTTAGTCCTTTATCTAAGGAATAGCTGGCAAAACTTTTTCTCATTCTGTAGGTTGTTGCTTCACTCTATTGGTTGTTTCCTTAGCTGTACAGATGCTTTTTAATTTGATATGATTCCACTTGTTGATTCTTGGTACTATTTCTTGTACATTGGAGTTCTGTTCAAAAAGTCCTTGTCTTCACCTTTGTGTTCAGGAGTTTTACCTATTTATCTTCCAGCAGATGAGGTGTTTCTGTTTTAACATTTAGATGATTTTGATTTTAAGGTTAGTACTTGGTGAGATATATGGCTCTATCTGCACTCAATCTTCTGCATGTGGATATGCAGTTTTCTTAGCACCATTTAATGAAGAGGCTACCTTTCCTTCAGTGTATGATTTTGGCCCTTTTGTCCAAGATCAAATAGCTGACTGTGTTTGGGGTCATTTCTGTTTCCTCTATTCTGTTCCACTGACCCACTTGTCTGTTTTTGTTTCAGTACCATACTGTTTTTATCGTTGTAGCTTTGTAATATTTAAAATCTGGTACTGTGATGCCTTCTGCTTTGCTATTGTTACCCAGAATTGTTTTTGCTATTCCAGGTCTCTTCTGGTTCCATATGAATGTTTGAATTTTTTCTCTAGATGTGTGAGGAATGCTGTTGGTATTTAATTAGGATTGTGTTAAATCTTGGTATTAGTTTGGATGACCATTTTGACTCTCTTGGTTCTGCCTTTTCAGGAACATGGAATATCTTTTTCCATTTTCTGATGTCCTCTTCCCTCTCCTTTTTCAGAGAAATGTAATTTTTATTGTAGAAGTCTTTTACTTCCTTGGTTAGGTTAATTATTATTTAGTTTTTCTTGATGCTACTGTTAATGGTATTTTTTGTTTTATTTCTTTCTCGATGAGTTCATATTATTAGTGTATAGGAACCCTATTGATTTTTGTATATTGATTTTATATCCCGCTACATTGCTGAATTTGGTTATTAATTCTAGGAGTCTTGTAAATAGAGCATCACATCATCTGCAAATAATAATACTCTGATTTCTTTCTTTCCTATACATATCTCTTTTATTTCTTTCTCTTGTCTGACTGTTCTGGCTAATGTTTCAAGGACTATGTTGAACAAGAGTGGTGATAGTGGACATTCTTGTCTTGTTCCTGATTTTAAAGGAATAGCTTTCAGTTTTTCCCCATTTACCATGATGTTGGCAGTAGGTTTGTTGTAAATAGCTTTTAGCAGACTGAGGTAAGCTCCTTCAGTACCTGTTTTCTTCAGGATTTTGATCGAGAATGGATGTTTGATTCTGGTCAAGGGCTTTTTCTGCATCTATTGAAATGATAATGTGATTTTTGTCCTTGCTTCTGTTTATATGATGGATTGCATTTATTGATTTATGTATGTTGAACCATCCTTGCGTCCCTGGGATGAAGCCTACTTGATCATAGTGTCTGATTTTTTTTTTTTGATGATTTGTTGCATTCTGTTTGCCAGTATCAGAACAACTAGCCTGTAGTGCTCTTTTTTTGGTTGGATCCTTGCCTGGTTTTGGAATCAGGCTGATACTAGCTTCCAGGAATGACTTTGGGAGTACTCCTTCCCTTTTGGTTTTATTAAAGGGTTTGTCACATAGAGGCTTTTATAGGTAAATGGATGCGACTTGAGACTATACTCATAAGTGAAATAAATCAAACCCACATGCGTAAACACCATATTGTCTCCTAGTGTAAGAAACTGAAAGAGTAAATAAGATACAAAATCTTCAATAAATATTGTGAAAGGGTAAGAAACTGCTCAAAAGGAAAAAACAACTCAGAGAAAAGGAAGAAAGAAGGAAG